>QEWY01001444.1:740272-804848 GCA_006503575.1 Baylisascaris schroederi | reverse complement strand
GGAGGGGGTGGGAAAGGGAGGAGGAGGATCGAGGATCTCTTACATAAGTGAGCATCATAACAGCGATCTTGCAAATTGCTAAAACATAAATACATCGAGAATATCAATCATATATTTGGATTCATCAAAATTGGCGCCAGCTATCAATAGTTTCAAGAAATATATCCATATACATATGCAAATTAACGCAAATATATGAATGAATAAATAAATTCTAATCAAATGCGAGAATTTTAGTGTCACAGCTGATGATTGAGCAAATAAAAGTGTGAGTGATAACCAAACACACAGCTTAAGCTAACATGGCAATTGACTATGTGGCCAACCGGCTGGCAGCTAAGTAAACATACAAATAATTGAATCCTATGAACACAAACAACTATTAATATAATGAAGCAGAAAATTAATTCTACTATCAATTTTGAGTGGCATTAACTATCCAATGTTAATAATGAATAAAAAGAAGAAAGATTTCCGCATATCGAAAATATTTGCATGTATGCAAATATTCATTTTTTAATGTAAGACTGAAAAAAGTTGAAATATTAAGTAGTATTAATAATGCTAAGAAATTAAAACAAACTCAATTAGTCAACAAGCGATCTCATTCATCATTTCATTGAGAATAAAAATCGGAAAAACGACGAATATTAACGATGATGGTAAAAAATAAAAGAACAAAATGATTGTATCAGCGATCTGTGGAAAAACGATATCGATGGAAATTATCGAAAATGATCTCATATTGTAGGTGCAATATTGATAAATGCTTAGTTCAAATTGCTATAATTTTGGTCTTTGAGCATTTGTATTGCCATAATCGACATAAGAGTTCGAATAGCATTAAAAAAGCATTCAGAATGTTTATAAAGTTGGCGAAATCATACCAAACATTTGAAGAGTCTAAAAGAAATATAGGCAGAAATCAATAGTTAGTGATCCCAGTATAAAGTTTAAGACCCATAATAGTACAGGTGGAACTGCTAAAATAAAACCATATGCACAAATAGGAAGAAGTGAGGGTTTTTTTTGGTTATGACCATATAATGCATCAAGTAGAGATGGAATAACAATTTACATTGACATTTCGCCTCTTTTGAGCCATAATCATAGCACACTAAGCTCAAAGTTGCGTAATTAAACCAATTTAGTAAGTGAACCAAAACAGAGAAAAAAGAGGTTCTGGAACTATATTCGACGATTCGAATATTGATAAGCATATTGAGCATAGTATGACACAGGCTTTTTTTTGATCAGCGCTCAAGCAGCTAATGCATGATAACACTGATTTGATACCAGAAAATACCGTACCAATAAAATCTAGCTAGGACCGCAGATTTCAAAAGTGGAACATTGCAGTTTGATGGGGCTGCATTTAACTTTATGCGATGTTAATAACTTCAAACAACACATCAATCACAAACTAGGCCAACAAAGCGAAAGAACTCGTTCTACCAAATAGGTACGTCGAATTGTCTAGCTCTATTTACGATCGATTTGTGTAGACATAGAAAATCTTTAAAGAATTCAAAGAATTAGAGGGGTGTCCTTTGTACTTTCATAGTGAAGTTGTTGCGACTGACTAGATTTCATTTCGCAACCACAAAAAAAAAACGAATCTTTTCTGTGATATTCACGCATGGTCATGACCAATATGGCAGTAAGTAGTAGTCGAGACCTTAAAATAGAAACCCTTTTTTTTGAGAGTTGTTGTTCTACTCCTTTCTTTTTTGGCTTTAAAAATTTCGATAGCTTTCTTAGCCTCTCACTCAAGAGCCAAAGCAGTGTTTTACTATTTGACTACGATTTACTAGTTATTTTGAAAAAGCATATGTTTTATTAGTGATTGTGGTATCATTTCTACACTCATTCAAATTTCCCTCTAAAAATTCTTAACAAATTATCGCCAAATTTGATATTTTGCATGGTCGAAGTTGAGATATGCAAAGTGCATTAGCGAATTCAGCCATATTTGTAAAGTTGAATAATCGTATTACTCAATTTTTGTTGTAGAAAATTTTTTGATCTGTTGTCGCAAAATTGAATTTTTACTTTTTATTTTTTCAAAAAAATATTTCTTCATGAATTATTTTGCATTAAACAATCAATCTGAAATTTTTGAATGAAAATTTCTTATAATTTTACTCAAAAGATTTTTTTTTCAGTATTCAACAAAGAATTTAGCAAAGCTAGCCTCCTCTCTTATTTGTGGAAAATACATTCGTAACGATTTTTTAAAAGAATGTTTAATGATGAAATAGCGGAAATATGATAGGTCTATTGCACAATTCAAAAATATCAAAAAAAGAAAAGAAAAAACTTCCTGCGTTTATCTCAAAATGTACTTCTAAACAAATAAGTTGGAATTTTTAAACATTCGGAATTCTCAAATATTAAAATGTTTACAGAATATTTCGCTAAAAAAACGAAAAAAAAAGAAAAAAAAACGAGCTCAATGCAATAGGAATCCTTTGAAGATGTTCGTTTATAATACTTGTGCTTTTATTTATCTTTTTTTTTCGCTCATCAATAACAATTTTGCACATTCATTAGACAATTATAGAATTATTTCAGAAAACAATTGAATTATAGAGGATTATAGAAAGAAATAAAAATCACTTCTCTTTTTCGGTAAAAATGATTCATAAACAACTCAATTTTTTTTTTAAGTATTGTAATGTAATCCTCATCACAAATATGCAACAAATATGTTTTATCACATAACGTTGATAACAATTTTAAATTGAACATTCCATTATTTTCACTTTTACGTACATCTCAAACGAAACGCCAATGGAAAAATCGACTTATTGCGAAGCTTATTCGCCTATATTTACTCGAAATCTTTTCATGCTTAATCTCAAGCTCAAGCTTATGCTCAAGCTCAAGCTTATGCTCAAACTTAGGTTGGGAGGAAATTTTTTTCAGCATACTCAACTCAATTGGCTGCTGAACTTTATTCGGCAATGCTCTATAAGATGCATTGGGAATATGTGAGAAAGCATCTTAAAAGAAAAAAAAAGCTCTCTACGTGATATTCATGTACAACTTTCAAATATGTTAATCAAGCCAAACGTATCATCTACTTGTGGTTTTATTACAATGAATCGAAAAAGGGAACCATACTTATAACAACGATAAATTTGAAACGTTTATAAGAGTTTGAATTTTACTCTCAATAATCGACTCAATCAATTCCATATTTTTGCCTCTGAATTTGAACATAACTGAGAAAGAAGCTATTACAAAGAATAGAATATCACTTTTGAGCATTTAGCGTTTCTTCATTAATATATTATTTGTTTCTGCACTCGATAAGTGCATAATTAAATACACATAATTAATAATGCAAGAACAAATCATTCTTATAGAAAATAGAATTAATGAAGAAAAATAATTAACGAATGCGACTTTATATACAAATAGGCTTATCATTCTCTTCATCGACACTATAGACAATTCTTAATACATCGAAATCGAAATGTACTCGTTTCGAATTTGGACTCATCGAAGTGCCATCGAGTGATTTCTTCTTCAATTTTGCCGTTTGTTGATTCAAATATGCGGTTGTTATCTGAAAAAAAAAATTCTTTTTTTGTTGCATGTGAATAATCGCACAGTATTTTAATATTACATTGCGTTTTTGATTTTGTATGTACTTTTCCTTAATCGGGGAAATTTTTCTTACAATAGAAAAGTAGACACGATCAATGTGTAATAAAATTATAAATGAATAAATTAATCAATCATATCTCTCTATGCGTATTGCTGTTTACATATAAAATATTCAATATTTACATGTTTACATATATAATATTTAAATTAAAAAGAGTAAGGCGAATAATGAGAGTTGAAAGTATTTAAATAATCAATTAAAGTGCACTAAAGTGTAAATTGAGTAATAAAACGGAAACGCAATAAGTGTTCATTTAAATCATAACGACAATTTTTCTTTACATTTTTAGTTATATTCAACAGAAATATACAGCAACAATCTATTATATGAATGAACTTCAGAACGATTCGCATTCAAAAAGAAAGAACATTTGATAAAGAGATCGTTCGATCATCTAATCATTTTTAAATAAAAAATATAGTTCATATTAGTGCGAATTTTTGCAATTCTTTCTTCCATAGAGTTAGAGTTATTAATTTTTCTCACGTAAACGTATTTTCATGATTGATATTCGCCTTCATAAAACAATCGTATTTTGCTAATGGTGCAATATATAGTCTCTTGGTAAAGTGCCACTATTTGTATGTATATTTTTTCGTATTTGCATATGAGGTGCATTTAACTATTTAGAGATTAATTCTTCTAAGTGCGATTGTCAATTGTATTTGAGTCGTTAGATGGATCAGCTGGAAATTGCATTTTTTTTTTGCTTTTTTCTTTTTGCAAAATCGATAGATGAGCGCTCCGTTTCGTGATAAGTTCACAGTTTTCTCACGAAGAACAATGATCAAAGATGACAAATATGAGGTATAAAACCGCATCCTCTTCAAGATTAGTTCAACGAAAGCCATTTTAAGGTGATCTATATAAAACTCGTAAGGTTTCTTACATTATCCTTTCCTATGCACACAATTTTGCTTTTATTTGTCTTGTGAATCTAATTGATTAGTCAACAAAAAATTGATAAACTCTTATCATATCATCTATGATATATGTTTGTAGAATCTATTCAGATATGGAATATGATAACGAATTTTAATCAACATGAAAGACATAATGGAGGTGGAAATCAGTGGGAATTTTGCTTCCCTTTAAATGAGGAAATTTACCGTGTGCCATTCCCACTTCTCGAGAAGTCAAAAGCAATTCTTCAATACAGAAAAAATCGAAGCTTGTATTGGTACCCAACCATGTGCTCTCTTTCCTTCTCTCTCCCTAGTTGGAAACTATACTTGATGGAATATCCCTGTAGAGAAACCAATATTTGAGAAAATTCGAATATTACGACGATATATTATGAGTGATATAGAAGAAAAAGCCGAAGAAAAAAATTTTCTATTGTTAAATCAAATCTAACAAATCTCATAGGATCCGTTTCTGGATTCTCAAATTTTCACAATACTTTATGAGAAAATGGCAACGATGAATTGAGAATTAACAAACAGTTAGAACAAGATACTTGCTCGAAAGGGGTTATTTTTATTACTTATATATGCCGTATTGTGACGGTTCCCTATTAGTGCTAGGTATAACAATCGAACGTATTATAGTGAGGCCTTTCTTTGTTGAGCCTAAAACTCTTCATAGTCTATGCTCGTTAGATTAAGAGCTCGGATTCTATTTGCTGTTCCGCTATCACTAATTTGATATTTTCTGCATATAAGTGTTTATTCATTTTATTTCTTTCGTAAGTGGTTTTTTTTTTTGCGCATTTTATCATTTTGCTATTATTACATGTCGAGGGGGCAATTAAACGTTCATCTCGCATCTTTTTTTTATTAACATAATGAAAATGTTTTCATTAATTCTTTATTGAGCTATTACCTTCAAATGAATAAAAATTTTCTCCATCATATATGAGCAAATAAAAAGTACCCTTAATAATAAACCATTAAATATAAGATTATAAATGGTGCAACGTTTATTGCTCTATGAGGAAACATATTCGACTAGTGTATATTTGAGATTTGCACACAGAATAAAACAGCCGAAGTTTTTTGCCAGATTTTTGAGTCAATTAGCAAATTTACAATATGGTTGTTGAGTTTTTTATATGCTTGAGCAGAACAATTGAAAAGTTTTGGCCGCTTTTTCAATCGCTCAAATTTGATGTTAGAGGTCGAACGGTATTCGTTCAATTGAACAAGGAACGTTGCTGAAAATAATAATGAAGTAAGCACTAACCAATTTTGCAGTAATATCGGCACCAAGTTGTAGACCAGCAAGAGGATGATACAATAAACTGGAATGATTGCATGTTATATTGGTACTATCGCTTACACATAACGAATCACCAAATAGTGAATGAGTAATACTCGATAATGGTAATGTGATCATCGAATATCGGCCGGCTTAAGCGCATTCACAACGGAAAACGTTTGAACGATACGCGCATATGAGCACTTTTATAGGCAATATGGGAGGTTGAACATTTACACATCTGTTGAGACACTCATCAAAAACGAATCGTTTTCTTAACGATCTTTTCAACAGATGGCGTGACGAATAATTTTTGCGATAACCGGTTCCACGATGAGTATTGCCAATCCACCAATCGAATCAACTCAGTATGCCATATGACCATCCGTCGGCTAGGTGATCATTCGTAATGAATGTGTCGCATTCATATTAGCACAAATTTATTTAGCGAGAAAGCATTCTTTGCAATTGATGCCACTTATAGTATTTGATAGTGAATTCAATTTAGCTAATATTGGAAAAAAATTATGAAGAAAAAAAAGAAGTTAGAAATATATAAACATTGAGAAAATTCTCCTTTTTATTCTTGTATTCCCCTATTGTGCTATTCAAATTACTAACGAATTAGTGCCACTGATTTGAAGCAGCAATTTATCATGAAAGTAAATAGAAGGAAAATTGTTCCCAAACACATTTTGACAGTTGGTATAATCGACCTTAATATAGCTTCATTCGATTCAGTAAAGGTCTAATATAGCGTCATTCGATTCAGTAAAGGACACAATGAGTGGCAGTAAATATTTTTGCAAGGAATGGAATACATTCTAGGCAATAATTATCTATCAGTTTGCGAGTAGTTCTTTCTTCATATATTTTTTCTTCTTTTAATTGCAGGCTATAGACCTCAATTTTAAAGGAAATATAGACTTGCACAAAATTAGTAGTAATTTTTAATTGTTCTTTCATCTCATTTGTTTTGTTAACAGAGACTGTAAGCTTAATTTCATAGGGTATTCATCTCACAAACGAAAAGCTATTAGTTTCACTAATCGCCAATCAATAAACTCGCTATTAAACAGTAATTCAGTTTATATTAATTTAGAATATTGGATACTTTCATGATACTATCATATGGAAAAGATTTTTTGCAAAAAAATCAGCCGAATGCAATGAAAAACATTTTTAGCGAATTGTGAGTTGAACAAAGATCTTCATCAAATGTAAACTCATAGAAATCGTCACCAAATACCTTTCTTAACTAGTTTGATTAAACAAAGTAATCTGTCATGAAAGGTAAAAAGTAATCGAAAAATGCATATCATCGCTAATTGTAATACTGATGGAATGTGCACTACTCGTTTTGTAAGTCAACATAGCTTTTTGATGCATTTGAACTGCTGAACTGCTTTTCGATCCGAAATCATATATCTGGTATTCCTCCTAACATTATAACCCTCACACATTCCTCTACATTGAGCATAGATATGTGAATAAATTTCGGTATTTTAATCGAGTATAAAACATGATTTACGTTCGAATGCTATTCAGGTCACTAATTCACGAGCGGATCAATATTGCGATCACCCATATTGACGAATATTCGATTGTATTGGTCGGCAATTGCATCCGTTAATCAAGTTTCATGACAGCGCCGTGATGGGCTATTTTATATGTGTAAAAACAATAAAATGTTGTCGATTATGTTGCAAATTGTGTATATACATCATATTCTTTATCGCATTCTTTGTGGTCCCCCCTTACGTGTCGTAATCGAGATGTGCATATGAGTAGTGAAAGATTTACCATCGATGAATGAGCATTTTTTTTTACCTTCCTGAGGTTGAAGGAAGGGAAAACAAGATAAGAGGATAATTGGAAGTTTACATAAGAAGGAAATATAGTGCATTCCTATTACTACAATTTTAGGAGAACACATGAGCATCCAGCATCACCACATTTCAAATTTACTCCCTCAGCAAACCACATGAATTCTTCATGTTTTTCATCGGTACGTAGGCATCAACTTCTATAGATTTGGAACGGAAAAATCTTAAAAATTTATGCCCTTTTATTCAGCGGTCGAATGTAGTGATCAAGAATGCTCCAAAGTTGAACAACAAAGATTGCAAAAAATGTTGCAATTTTCGTTTATTTCAACTCTCAGTGTTTGAAAATGAGTGCAAATTTGAGCTTTTATAGGCACTTCAGAGCGCAATCAATCATAAGCTGCTTCTCAATGATATAGTCGAATCAGATGTGAAAATTTCTGAAATAGCGAATGAGTGCATATAACGAGAAAACGAAATAATGCCGAGAGGAATTACAAATCCAAACGGAAATAAATTATGAGGGATGTATAAATATTCGTTGAAGAGGTAAGGAAATTAGCCACTTCAATTGCTAAAGTATTTATTTTTGCGAGGATAATAATGTGTCTTTACTTGGATACGATGAACGCATAAAATATGTAAACATTTTGAGATTTAAAACAATTCGCAAAGGATAAAAAGCTAAGAAGCATAGATTCGAGAAACTCGCACAACGTATATCAAGCATGAAAATAAAATCAAAAAATTCTATTAAAAAATTCAGCGAAAAGAGTTCATTGTATTTTAAAAATCTCCAAACGAACTGCCCTCTACATGGATATCGCCGTCTATGCTCTAATAGAGAATAGGATATAAGAAGGAATCAATTTGTGTCAGGAATGGGAATGAGGAAAAAACTCATCGAATAAAATCGCTCAGAATTCATCTACAATTTTATTGCATAAAAACATATCTAAAATTAAATATCCATTATCTTATGAATGCATCTTAAATAATGATAAACTTACCGCGTAGTAAAGGTACTCATTTCGATTGGAAATATTCCATAGTACCAACTTTGTGAAGCATTTTTCGACGTTTTCTAGGTGAGATCGATGTTCTCTTTTTTCGTGAGGAAAGCAAACTAGTGTGCAAAATTCGAAAACCGGTTGAAAGCGAACGACAAACTTCTTCCGGTAATGTTTCATACCATTATGCTGTAAAAGTGGCACAATGTGATCTGCTATTTTCAAGTTTTTTTAAAATTTTTTTTTCTGAAATTGAACACTGCAAACTACATTCACTATCGACACAAATTTTCCCGTTGAAACAACGCTCAACAATGCCGCCTTTCGATCACATGATTATGACGTCATCCAATTTCAGGAAGCGATAATGACGGAAAATTGCACATAATACGCTTTTATAATTTTTTTGTCACCATCACCTGTCACGTTCTCGATCAAACGTTAAATGAATTGAATGGGAATCCTTTTTTTGCACATTAAAAAAAATCATTTAAGACACCCATACATTAAAGCCATCAATTTTCACTTGATCTGCTGAAAATTTGCATACACTCGAAGTATTTTTGGACGCAATATGAAAAGAATTGCGATTACTGTATGTTTCTTTGCTTAACATCATCGAGGATCGTTTAGTAATTTGTAAAGAAAATTCACATTGTTAGATTAGCAATAAGCAATAAGAGAAATATTCTTTAATCATTTAGAAATAAAGAAAGCATGTTGGCCCCAAATTTTTTTCGATTAATGTGTTATATTTTTTGAAAATTTATGAGAGCTACCAAAATCTGCATCAATTGTTTACCGTTTATTAAGAATGATCATTGCATACAGTATAAATATGTGCAAAAAATGTTTGCACAATTCAATTGTAACGCTCACTCATACAAGTTATATTAGCAACTTTAATGTTTTTTTATAAATTCGTATTGGTGTAAAGTGTACGCAGACTACTTCCGGTTTTAGATGCCTATAACGTTTTTTTTACAACATTACACCCACCAAACTTCGGAAATTTGACTTCATTGGTTTCTAATTTAGAACTGTCAGGGTTGGTGGAAACATAGGCATACGCGTACACATTCGTATGCACAGAAAGAATATTACTAGAAATACAAATTTTTTAATGGTGAGAAAAATTACGCTTAGATGGTATACTTTTTTTTTCCAGTATTGCTAATCTAGTGGAATTGTTATAATAAATACTTATAAGAAACAATATGACGACTCTAATAACACTTTTTCAGCGAAATCGATTATCCCCTGGGGATACAAATGAAAAGTTGATCACTCGCCCACGTTTAATCTATTTTATGTACTTAAAAATGCAAATTTTCTGCCACCTTTATATCTTAAAAGATATTAGCTTTCAAGTAGAAATTTGGCTTTTTATTGAAGCACAACGCTGAGCGCATTGTTGCAGATGCCTTGAAATGTCGTTTTTTGCTTGGCACTGGAGAGAGCGTTTGGCACTGCAGGCTTCATATTCGACTTGAGGCCAACACTTATAGCTTCAGAAACGATGCATAACCATAGAGTATTGCGATACAAGCAGGTTCGGATAAATCCCTGAACATATCTGAGTAATTGAGCTCTATGGTATTCGTGTCGACAGGTGAACACTACCAATTACTGTAGAGGCTGTCTCATCTCCATATAGCTTAGGATCCTCACTTTCTAAATACAGTCGTGAGACAAGGACTCGACCTCGAGTTGTCCTGAAATTCTGACCCATACCCTAAAGTTTTGGAGTTTTTCAAGAACTTCAGTCGTAGTTTTTGAAAAGTTCTTTCGACGAAACGATAGTTCATAAGTGTTGCAGGGAACATAGCTCATGAGAACTTGCTATCGTTCAATGCAGCGTTTATTCCCAATAAAAACTTCTATTCGGTGAGCGTGTTTATGCTTTGATCAAATTGATCAATTCTTTCGAGTATTGACGTCACCAATTATTTGACAACTAATTCTAAAAATAAAATAAAAATATTGCAATCTAAAAAAAAGAGCCTTATTTCTCATCAAAAATTTGCAATTTCTTAGCAAAATAATCGATGCGTTTTACATCTTTCCGTTGCAAATATATTAGTAGCTTTGCATGATTTAGTGGTTTTTGAGTCAAGTGTGATGCCTTCAACCCTCAAGCGATTGCCATCTCTACTTGAGATATAGTATTCCCTTGCTTGGCAAGTATACCATACGAATTCATTTCATTTTAGTTATGGCTATTTTATTCCATCGTTTACGTTCTTTTATTTCCTATTTCGTTGAAATTTATGGTTACCGTTCCTTCGTCGAGTGTTTTTTTCATCTCATAGTGAGGTAAATCTTTAATTTAGTAAATAGCTTGGCAAATGACCGTCTTTATGCAGTAGTGTTTAAGAAATCACACCATATTCGGATCCAATCGAATAGCGGTGACTATTAAATTCAATGGTTTCAGCAAGTAGCCGTCATCTCTTAGATCTTTTTAGTTGTTAACGCTCATTAAGCTCCTTTGGATATTATAATAAGATTCGGTCTGTGCATATGGAATATATATATATATATATATATATATGCAAAAGTACCCCCACATTTGCCTATAGATATATTCCTAGTTATACATATCTGCAAATATGTCTTGCTATATCTACAACCATGCTCATATAGGTATGCGTATGCGCATACGTTACATGCGTTTGTGTGTTTGAGATCGTGTGTATGTGTGTCACTGCTCGCATATGCATACCTATCTTTCAATTATTTCAACTCAGGAGTTATATATTCCATAAAATTGGTGCATCTTCGTGTGATCTCGCATACAAACGTTAAATCTGGCCTGCTAATTTCGGAAAAAATATAGATATTTAAATATGCGAAAAAATTTGCATATACTTTACGAGAAGGAGGATCGCATTATGCACCAAATCAGCGACAAGAAAAATCTTTTGTTGAAGATTCATCAACCAAATGATGATTGCCATTATTCGATATTTTCTTATTTGCTAATATTTTATGAAAATGGTATGATGAGCGTAATATTAAAGCGCACATTTTGCCAACTCGTCTGAAACCCTTCTTCACATATCTGTTCGCTTATTGGTTTCATTTGAAGGTAAAATAAAATTTATTCTACCTTGACAAGAGTGAATAGACGTATCGAGCAAATCAGAATCAATCAAACTAAAAAAAGGTGGTTTGCAAATGAGTGTAAATGAGAATGCTTGAAAAGGTTTCTACTTAGAGTGACGTCATTCGAAACGCTCTTTAATGTGATCACTCGATCATAGCTGTTCGGGTTCTCGATAGCTTCGCCCAGAAGGATGAAGACGAGGAAATATATCGGCAATGCATTCGCCACCTTTCGTTCGACGCAAATGCACATAAACAGTGTAGTAGTGAATAAGCGACTCAAGTGTGTAGAAACGTGGTGCCATCGGGTCTCCGTATTGAACCTGTTGATCGTTTTTTTTTTTTTGGTTGAAAAAAGTGAATGCTCATACTAAAAAAATATTTAGAAGACCTTCATTCTCAAAATCTCTAGAAATAATTTTTGTATTTTTTATTTCTGCAATTCCTTTAAATGAATTCATCGCTCTTTTAGGATCATCAGCGAGTTCAAAGGATTGTAACTAGCATCACATAGCTTTTTTTCTTTCTTCTGATCTTAGTAACATTTCAGCATAGTTCTACCTACACCATTCGTCTTGTAAAATTTATTTCCCACAAGTAAGTAGAATGAATCCTCTTAGAGAAAATTTATTAATTTCAACAAGCCAGTAGTTATGTTGTTTAGTTCTTTAGATAAAATATCCCATTTAAAACAAGTTTTGTTGCTGTGCATTTCTATGAGGCACTGGAAATCAACCATCTCGGAGGAAAGTGTGGGAACTAAATAAACTCAAACCACAAAAAAGAACAATATTTTTTTGCCTATTGGGAGGGGAGAGAGGATGACAGAATTGATAAGCATACCTGGAATGATGAAATTGGCTTCATTTCACTTCCTTTTCTCTCGTAAATTCGCGTTTCGTTCACTGCATAATGACTGAAATTTATGTTTTTATGCTTATTTAAGAAAAAAAAAACAATCATCTGAATCCCTCAAATACATTCAATGCCTATATCCGATGACCTCCTAATCCTTTTAAAGTTGTCTGTGTGAAAAGTTCTATCGCTAAACTCTTTATTTTATTTCTAGTGCATAGATAGCATAAACAATATAATATGAACTTTAGAATTTAAAAGCAATTAATTAAATAATTTAAATATAAGTTAAAATACAAAATCTGAGAAAAATATAATACTCAAATAATTTAGCCAAAATACAATTGCATAAATTGATGCACAATATTTTCAAAACTCATACTTCTAATCTAAGCATTACAATATATTTCTTCCCGTACAAAATTAATTCCACCTGAAATATTCATTATCAGAGTTAAGCCCATGATTGATCCTTAGAACGGTTAGGTTGCAAATGAGGAGTGGAAGAATCGGGAAATCGGCCTCCTTGAACTCCTCTCTCCCCCCTCCCCCCTCCCCCTCTCTCCCATGTATCCCACTATGGACAAGCTATCGCAACATCCTGATCATTTCATTTATCGTTGCTATTTCTTTGTAAAGTCATTTCTGATAATCTCCTAATCGTTATCAGAAGTTATCAGAAGTTACCAGAAACTAATTTTGCTGCGCTAAAGCATCCATTGTGCAATAAAATAAAGCAAAAGACTATTAAAAAATGTACTGAATTTTTCCACGTCCACTTCGATATACAACATATAATGGTAGATTGGATGTAATATTATCTAGTGAACGTATGGTAGGCATCTGAAATTTTTATTATTAAATGATTTCGTTATTGGTATTATTCAACGATTAATGTTGTTGATCATTTTTCTTCTTTATTTAGCGAATTAGATTGCTGCAAATCGAACATCGTTGATGCAAAAAATAATTTTTTGGTTATTAGTTTTCTTTTTTTCTTCAAATTTGCTCAAATCACATTAAATAAGGTCGCTTTATTTTTATTAATGATTATCAATTTTATCAAGTGATTAAATTAATCAGTTAGTTGTTTGATAATTGCCAGAAAAAAGTTCATGTGAAAGTGAAACGAACATTGAGATGATTCTTAGATGGAAGGAAAAAATTGCTCAATTTCACCGCAATAACTGCAAATATTTTTGACGTAATTCAACTCAAAAAATTTGAAAGAAATTTTGAAAGAATAAAAAATAGAGGAAGTGCTAAGAGTTTCGTGGCTAATACAATAAATTACGGCGCAAGTGTCGTTGTATCGTTAATTTCGTTCAGAGCATTGCTAATGATGGATCCTTTATAGTAGCATGAAGTATCGATATATAAAAATCACAAACTCTATGATAGATTTTGAACGAAGTCGGCTTCAATACATATTTTTCAGCTTCTTTTTTCTTCAATGGACCAATATAGGCGGCACGTATCGCAGCGGCTTGTTCTTTTTCGGTTACAACTTGTGCAGTACGAAGATCATCCTCTATTGCGCCACTGAAATTGTGAGAAAATCTGCTTGGAATAATATTTTTTCTTTTGAAAAATTGGAAAATTTGTAAGAATCTGAAGAAAAAAATCCGAGTTGATCAAAGAAATGACGTAAACAAATCAAATATGAAAAGATTCAAACGATGAAAATAGCAATACCGGTAATAAGCGAAGATTCGCCATATCAATAAAGTAAATAAGTGGGGATACGAAAATTTACGAGAGTGACAAAAAAATTCTATCCAGCTATGGAATTTAATGATAACCTAATGGAATGTTAGTAAAAAAAATTCCATTTCATAACAACCGCCTTAAGCGTTCCGCTTATAAAACTAATAATATGGGAGCAATTTAGTTAATGTAAACATATGGTTGATTTTGTTTCAAAAAGAATGGAGAACCTGTTTTTATACATACAATAAACGATAATTATTCTCATTGGTTGATTTTATGATGTTACAGTTTTTGTTTCATTTCTATGTTTACTATCAATAATTTTTAATTTACCTCCTCAAAAATATCTCAATACTTTGATCCCTTTTGAGCAGCAAAAAAGTGGTAAATTTCTTTTAAAATTATAAATATTGGTCGATATTCAGAAATAATGAAAATAATGAAATTTTCCATAATATCCAAAGTTAAATTTTCAAAGATACGTTGGAACAGAATATAAAAATATTTACTTGCATTATGCAAATCTAAGTTGCTTGAAACTTGTTTTATAGGGTAAAAATGTCTTTGAAATGTCTCGAATTGTTTATAAGCAATAAGCTTGAGAATTGTGTTTTTTTTTTTCATCGACGAAATTATTCGCCCTTTGTAAAAATAACTCAAACAACAGATCAAACATCACTTCACGCCCATTATAGTGCACATTTTACTAATGAATTTTTTTTTTGTAACGGTCAATTCGGAACGAACTTCAAATTCATTCACTGAACTTGAGCAATTTTTCTTTTATTTCACAAATCGATTTCATAATGCGAAATGTGACGTCATTTTGTCATATGTCAAATGATGCAAACAAAACATCACCGATTAATTGGCCTGGAGAGCATTTTGAAACCGAACGACAAATGATTTGCCGAATTCCGGATCCCAGAATTTGCTGAGTTCCGGATTCCAGGGGGACTTCTTTAAACTTTCCGGAATAAAAAAGATACAAATTTAGAACTTTGGCATTACAGACTGTTACGCTCTCATTTCGTGGTATATACGTTGCTGAACGGACGAACGGTGAAGTTAAGAAGTGGAAGAGGTGAGGTATATTCGTTGCAGAATAAATCAGAAAAAAAAGCTGGAATTCCAAAAGACACTAAATTTCGATATATTTGATATATTTCAGCTTTCTAATTTAAAAAGGTCGAAACTTTGGTTCTTTTTTTTTGTGAAAACAATACAGAACGCGTATAGCATCATCTGCATTCCCTCGGAAAGTATGCTATTTGGCACGTTTTTGTTGTTTTCTACCGTGTTATCTAGGTGGAGTATATGCAAAACAAATATTAATAGGGCAAAAATATTTATATCCAACACTACCAGGCTGATTATATCCCTCCCCATATGCGCGCATATGATTTTAGGAATGCTTCTTAAAACGAGTTTCACACTGTACTTTTTCTGAGATAGCATAATGAGTTATACGACAAAAATATACTGAATTGCCTTTCATCAAACACTTCAGTGATTTCGCATTGAAAGAGAAATCACTTTAGAATGGTCAAAAAAAAAATTTTTTTTTTGAAACTCGTTCAAAAATCACCGTTCTTCATCAACAACAACTTGTTGAAAAAGTTCAAAAATTACCGCATAAAGTCTACTATTATAAAGAGAAAAAAAATTAGAGCTAAAGTAGAAGGCTGATCAAAAAATAAAATATTGTATTGGAAGAACGAACAACGTTCTAGAAAAAAAATTATTTAGTTATATTCGCGATGTTATAACACTATGAATGCTAAATGAAATAATAAATTCTAAACACCTATACGCACTCATCTGCTTCAAATATGCTTCATCTAAACAACTTCATCTGCTTCAAAAAATATGCAAGTATTTTGAATATGAATATTGATGAGCAATGATCGCAACGTAATACGAATGCAGCAACGATGCTATGCGTTGGCTGATGTTGCAAAGTTACTCCCTCGTCCCTTCTCTCTTCGACTCCCTCTCCACTGTCCCCATCTTCCCTCCACTTGTAGATTAAAAATTTGGGGTTGCCAGATCTCCCATCATCGCTCTAATCATTTGCCCCACAATGCTAAAACATCCTCATCGCTCATTTAGATGAAACGATTGTAGAGCCAAGGAAAGATCGTAACCAATATAGTCTAGAGTCGGAAAAAATGAAAGTTTCACCGCATCCAATAGCTCTACTCCATATTCAATCAAGCAGTTATTTTGTTCATTAATCATTGCTAAAAATCAAACAGCAATCACCATCAAGATTATCGAAAACATTAGCTTCATCTTTGATTTCTATATTGGTTAATTTATGAAAATCATTAAAAATTGAAATGTAGTTATTTACGGTTATGAAGGAAACATTATTCGGCGACAAATTACTTGCCGGGTTGATCATTAAAGAAATGGGTAAAAGGAATTTTCGAAGTGAACATCTCAAAACTATTAACTTTACTAGGAAATTTTGAACATTGCATAAAATCGCTATTGCGTTATTTTTGAAGCATTGATTTATTATACCCATATAGCCAATAGAAAGCTTACGTTGGCACAATATCATAAGCGTTTGGTGGAGTGACAGCAAAATCGGGATGAGCTCTGTTGAAGGTTGCTGAATGAGGATACCTTCTGTGCTCATCGGAATCAAGTAGTGGTACACGCTCCACTCGACGTCTTCCTTTTGGCGATTCCTGGAATACAAATTGCCAAACGAAAACTTATAAAAAAGAATATCGGAAATAGGTAAAAAAGACACCGAATCAGAATGATTGATCATTGCTTCAGTAGGCATCAACTAAGCAGATCAATGCTCAAAGAACACTCATTATAGAGATCAACAAATTGTAAGCTGTATTATCCTCTCGGTACCTTTGTACTCATAAAGTCACCAAAATCATAAAGGGTGGATTCTATGAAAGAGGAGGACATTTGACAGGTGGTTCGAAATAACGAAAGGCCAATTTTTAAGGACAGTTACTATGAAACTTCAGGCGCTTCCTGCGCTACTTCGTAATTTACGGCTACTAAACTAACCTTACGAAGAAATTCACTTTCCGTTCGCTTCTCAGTAACTTTTTCGCGATTTGATGGTAAGCCGATTGTGCCACTTAAATTGTCTGTCTGACTCGACGATGACCTTCCTTGGTTCCACTCGCAAACAGGTACGTCCAGAGCTGCAATCATTCCACTTATCATCAATTAAAGAAAATCCACTTTCGTCATCAGCGGTTTTCGACTAACAGGGATTAGTACTAGTGTGTTCTAGTTCTTTGCAAAAAAAAGCAAGCCATTCTATGCATTATTACGTAATGTAGAGAGCATAGTTTAAGTGCTGTAGAAAGAACTATTTTTTGTAACATCTGCCACTGTTAGATGAGAATTCGTA
This sequence comes from Baylisascaris schroederi, assembly GCA_006503575.1. Lineage (NCBI taxonomy): Eukaryota > Metazoa > Nematoda > Chromadorea > Rhabditida > Ascarididae > Baylisascaris > Baylisascaris schroederi. Next base: position 787,070 of record QEWY01001444.1, on the reverse strand, counting down.
GAGAGCAGAGATTTAGGATGCTTAGTCGATGAGGAGCGCGTAGGGAATTATTTCAATAATTTTAGTGAAGTGGTTTGTGCCAAAATTTATTTGATTCTCCAAATCTCTTTGTCATATTTACTCGAAATAAAATACGAAATATTAGAGCGACATTCATCTATAAAAGTGGAATATTGCCATTAAATACAACTGTAAACAGAATTTAAAACTCAACGATAAAATATTTGGACTCTAAGCTTGATAAGAAATTTTATCAGCTTCAAAAGGAAGACAAAACATTTAAACTTCATAAAGTTAGAGTATAGTTGCTGTATACTTAGAGGAAGAAAAAGATAAAATTATCACTCTCTAAAGATGAGAAAACGCGAATGTTGTTTCATTCTCGATGAATCCGAAAATAAATAACATAATGATAGATGTTACAGAAGGAAGAAATCACGCTCACATTTACCTTCACGTTCCACTTTTCTTTTTAAACCATAGGAAATGGTCGCCGATTTTGATTCGCTAGATCCACTTCTTTGCATATACTCATAACCTGGTGCTGGTGATGAAACTTCTGTTTCTTCATTCTCTTCGTAGCTGTCACCCACCTAAATCAAAATTTACTATCGTTGAATGCAGATCATTGAAGGATGCAATTTTAGATAAGTCAATTTGCTTGTGCTGTTGCGTGCGTCGTAGTTTTCACAAGTATTAGTTTTCTTTTCCTATTTTGCATTAGGCTTTCTGAGATTAGTATCGCAGTTTTGCAATTCTGCCATGAATTCTTAAGCGATTCCTATGCCTACTTTTAGTAAATAGACTTGCTGTATATTTGCATATTTGGTTAAACGTTTAGTGATATTTTGAATTACAACTTTTTTCAGGAATTTCCTTCCGTAACATATTTAGTTTCTCTTGCTCGAGACAATTCACCGCTTCCATAACATCACTCAGTGCAATCCGTCGTATCCACAATAGATCAATTCGATGGGTGTGGGTACATTTTTTTTCTCCTTTCTTATTGAATAAACTCAATTCGAATTTCATGATACACAATGCAAACGTGTGATTAATATGCAATAAATTGGGAGAAGTATATAAAATTGCAAACATCTAAGTGAAGGAATTCGTTGACGAGAGTAAAGAAAAATAGTAACTATTGTTGTTTTTCAGCGGACTTCCCACTCAAATTTTGCACAAGGAATTTGAGTATCGAAAAATTCTGGCGATGAGTAAGGTATTCATCAAAAATAAATGAATGAGTACATAAATAAATAAATAAATAAGTGAATAAATGAATGAATGAACGAATAAATAAATAAATGAATAAATAAATAAATAAATAAGTAAATAAAAATATGAATAAAAAATCACAACCCCACTATCATCATGCAAATATTCGTATCGCTATAAAGCTTGGATGAATATTCTCTCCGCAACTAAGCATACACCAAAAAGGAAACGTTCATTAATTCATGATATAATTTCTCCGGTATTAGCAATACAACATTTTAACGTATTGTGGCTAAACTTCAATATTTATAAAATTAGAGGCGATTTATGTTGCCTAAAAATGATTTATTCTCTACTCATTCATATAGAAATGCAATTCCATTTGGGCCTGCTATTAATGGAATGCGAAAAAAAAAACAGAAATCATAACTAATATGCAAATTTTTGACTATTTACTAAAGAAATTAACAAAATTAGTTAACGAATTCAAATTAACACGAATTTTTCTTCGCGTGCAATCCTCAATCGGCGTATATTGAATAAAATTCAAAATAAAAAGAAAAAAAGAAACGCACTATCTTCGACGAGAGCTTTTTAGCGATAATACATGGCTTGCCATGCACACAACATTCCACCATTTTTCTAATTGCACCTCGAAGACAAAACTCTGATTAAATCCACTTGCTGAAAATATTTCCTTATGAAGCTAAGTATAAAAATAAGTAAATTTTTGCAAGCTTAATTCTCACCATTTGTACTATTCCATATAAGAAAATGGTGATTTAAAATCCGATAAATTCTTTTACAGTAACAAATCGATAGAACTAAAATTTCCACTCACCGTAAAAGCAACCACCTGTCGCTCTCAAAATGTGAAATACTAGCTTAAGAGATTTTAGAATAGCACAGTGTTACGTTCTATTAGGATGCAAATGTATCCATCAATTCAACTATGCATTTGTAAGTAAGGTCAAATTAACTTTCAGAGTAATTCGCTTCAAAATTATGGATCGCCGCCTTCTTTTTAGCAGAAATTTGAATGAATTCGTTAGATGACAACAGCCTAGAAAATAGTTTCTTAAGTTTATCCAGGAAATACACAATGCCTACTTACTGGGCTATTTTTTTTTTTGCCTGACTAGCCGTTCGTTTCATTGCCATACGAATAATCGTTAGAATTCTGCATTCTTTTCCAGCTATTCGACGACTACTTCGAGAATATTTCAACAACCTCATTTTTGATATATACTCAAACGCTTTTCACACTTTCATTTTGATATACTCAAACGCCTCAGGTTTGTTGCAATTTTTGTGGAGATTTTATTTCCTTGTTGCAATTTTGTTGCAATTTCCTTATCAGTTGCATAGGATCCTTAATATGCTATCAAATCAATGATTCAGACCATTCACTTTGCCATTTAACAATATGGGTTTTTTTTCATCATCTGCTCGAAAGCGCAAAGCATTTGATGGTGAACTTTCATATTTCTGATGTAGTTGCCGCAATATGCCATGCATTAGTGCAATAAAGGGGATTCAAACATGCATTGGATGTAAGCTTTTATCGTTGAACAATAAAATTAATAAATATTAAGGTAATGATGCAAAAATCTATATTAGTAATGTTTATATCGATGATCATAGGCAGTAGAATTAGCATAATAGGCACGTTGAGCGTGAGGATAGTGGAAAGTGCGAATGGGACCAGCATTCTGGAAGACAATCTCCGAATCCGTATGTATAGGACGACGTAAGCTGATCTTTAGCAATCGACATACATAGCACGCAACTAATGATGAACAGCATAAAAGCACAATGATGAATGAACCGAAAATTAGCCACCTGCAACAATAGAATTAATGAAAAAAATAAATAAAATGAAATAATTAATAAAGGGTCAATAAAGGTTAATAAAAAATTAACCTTTATTGAAACTATTGCAAAAATTTTCACATCTCCGAATCTATTATCTTATATTTATGAGATGTAAATTTGAAGTGTCCTCTTTTTTCTCCACTAAAATATTTTCGACCGAAACAGAAAACTTCGAATCTATCCGGATATGAGAAAAATTAGCCGAAAATTCCAATTTAACGAAATTCAATCGAACAACGAAGATTGTTGAGACATTTTAACTGCTAAAATATAAGCCGAAGAAAACAAAACATTGTAGAGATAAGTGATCAATAAATTTCACGACACATTTAATTATTCGTGGAATCTAACGCTATAGGTTGAATGATGTTTTATTCGATGCGATCGTAGTTGTAGTGATTGTTTAAATGCAGTTTGGTATGTGAAGTGATCAATCCAATGCCACATTGTCCTATCGATGTGGATTCAGTGGGAGATCTAGAGAGATGGATGGTATTTGCATATTTAGAGTTTCATTTATGTGTACTTTCATATTCAAAAATGTTCAATCATTTCAATTAGTAGAATTTCTTGTGTTTTAAAATAGTTAAGTAAATAGTTTTATATGATATAAATCCATACTTTAATAATCCCATACTTTAGAGTACTTCGTTCAGTTATAAACATCTATATCTCGCTATAAAAAGACTTGCAGAATTCATCTTAGCGATACCCAAAGTTTAAAGATTTTTTCTCTTGTTTTCTGATCATTAATAAGTCAAAGTCTTTTCATAAATTTATGTCCTTCCAAGAAATCCTCAGGCAACTGAAAATTTAATTGCGCTCGGATTATTGAGATAGGAAATCTTCTTAACGCGACATTGGTTAATTCAACGCCTTCAAAAAGGTTGATTCCTTTTACACATTAAAAAAAATTCCACCTGCAAATTAGCACTTTCAAATCTTCGATTCGAATGCGATGATTCAATGGCATAATGATGGAAAAATCAGAAAAAACGTTCAACTAATATTTCATAGACAGTTAATACTGCACTATCTTTCTTCACTTTTAAACCCGTTTTTGACTCATGGTGGTTATGCTTATGGCTTTACCACGACCTGCCAGGACTATGTTTACCGCCCTGCCAGAAGCGATGGGCAAATAGCCGGGGGCGGGCTCTTTGTCACCTGTTACAGGGAGAGTGGCAATTGACGTTGCAATATTACGTTTCTATGTGGGAAAGTATTTTCATAAAAATTTTTAGTCTTCTCTCTCTTCGAGTTACAACCCTTGGTTTAGCTTTTAATGCACCTCCATTATGTTCGATATAATTTCACATCATAGAAATTATATTTTTAATGCCTACGCTAATTCACTAATTACAACTTGCTTCGTTCCGATACCGGTTCATCATTGCGCCTTTTTTCTTCATTTTCTTCTAACATTTTTTAAAATTGCTTTTTATGCTATTTTTTATCATTTAATTGTTGGACAATATATGCTTTTTTGTTTGAATCTATCTTGAAATATAGGCGGAAAAGAACCGACGCTGAAATTCATCATCGCAAAAAAAATTTTTTGATGCGGAAACGATGGATGAACTTTTCGCTGTGCAAAGTTAAGGGCTATAAAATGCGTTTCACCGAAAACAATATTCGAAGTGTTTTTCTGCTAGGTGATTGCGCGTGTGTTTTTGCTATTTCACATCCAAATTGCATTCATTACGTTTGGATAATTGTTTGCTAAAAATCAACCACCTCATAACTTCAAACTCGACGCGCAAATTTCAATTCAGCATTCGAATTTCTCACATAAATATCAACACAAAATATCGCGTGGAGGTGAAATTCTCATACTACCCACTGTAGGAAAGCGAGTGGAAACTATGGTTGAGGATGAGGAGCGATGGAGAGGGACATGATGGCACAATATGCACTGATCAATCGGTTTTGGAATTTCTCAAGAAATAATCAAAAGTTTAAAAAATTAAATTGTAATTAAATTGAATCGACCTTTGCACAAATCTTATAAGAAAACTCGTTGTTTTTCGTATGTTTGATCAATTAGTACAAGCAAATTATCTGAATGCAAATACAAATATTCCGGTATATTTAAGTGGAAACAAATCCTCTTGAATTAAAAATATGTATGAATGTTTACTTCATGATTACAGTTAAGTTTCTCGAATGTAATTTTTCAATGATTCTCGAGGGTGAAATTATTGAGCATGAATATAGATATGCATGCGTACGTACATATGACATGTCTATGGCTTTGCAAAAGATGGACTTATAAAAGCGCAAATAAAAAAGAGTCCATTGAAAAAAAACGAAATTTACTCACATGAGAAAATGTGGATCTATTGGTAGACAGACATATTTATTGCTGTTGCTATTGTTACAGTTGCTCACGTAGAAGCATTCCGAACCGTCACAATGAGATTTACCTGCAATTTGCTCTGTTATTGTCCTTTTTTTTCGCTGAAGAAAACATAACTGTTCTTCAAATTCCTTTTAGTGCTATGTTGTGTATTTCAGCTAGTATGATGGAGGTGAGAATTTTCGCACAGGAGGGGGAAGGGGGGGGGGAGGATTCCCGTAAAGGCCGGAGAGGAAAAAGTCGGGAAACTGCGCTGCGATGGGCTCCTCCACGTGAGGATCTATTGGGAATCGGTAACCTCTCAACGCTGAAATTATACCAAAACTATCGGCAAAACTCTTAGATTGACTCATCGCCATCGGCAATAGAAATAGTTTTATTCAGTAACTAATTTGTTGAATATTCGTAATGAGTGTCATAAATTCCACAAATTCCCACATCTCATCGAAATATTCGATGAAAAAAGCATTGATTTTTTTTCAAGAAAATCATTTTTATGACGTCATTATTGAATCTAAACACATCTAAGCGAGAAGAGTGATTTACGAAACAGTGAGCATTTTTGAACGTAAAACAAGTTTGCCTTGATCAAACAAGTTAATCAAACATTTTTAGCGTATAATGAATGATGCGTTCTTGATTCTAATACGTGCAAATTACAATGCATATTTGTTTTTGTTTTTTTGTTCATTTTCTCATTCGATGCAGGTGATTGCCTCATATATTTTACTTGCAGCCATTCAGGCGCCCATAATTGGTCAGTAATTACAGTAATTAAACGAACCATTTATCGAAGAAAAACCAAATATATTTATATATATATATATATATATATATATATAATTCTTTGTGTCTCGCATACCGAATAGGAAAGCTGGTTAAAGAAATTAAGTAGAAATTAAACTATGTAGAACAACTCCGCATGGACAAATTCTTCATAAGAAGTCCATTCATTCTCCCATGATTCAACCGTTTAAAAATGAAAATTCCAACCAGCAAGAAATTGATGCACCTTTTTACTCAAATGCCTACTGCTTCTTTCTAATTCAGTGGATCAAAGTGTGATATGAAAGGTTAACCTGTGATGTAGATTATACTCATTCAATTTCGTAATCGTAACTCTGGCCTTAATGGTTCCCATGTTGAGATGGCTAAGTAGACGAACCGACAAACAATTTTGCATATATACAGAAATGATGTGACCATAATTCGATTTTGGAATGCAAATTTTGTAAAATTGCAAAGAAAGAAATAAACCATTCAGAAAAAAAAATCGAAAAACTGCAGAATTTCGGAAGCGGACTCGTCCAAAAATAGAAAATTTCCCAAAAATTTTACCTGAGACAAAATGAGAAACTCTCAAAAGTATATCACTACTGGCATCATGGAAGCAAGATCTAGTAATCTTATAGCTCGAAATTCAATTTCATAATTTGTGAGACAAATAAAATCTCTGGCAGCCCAGCGATTATTAATCCCAACAATCAACAGTATTAGTAAAATTTTCCACAGATTTGAAAGTGAAAAGAATGGAAGGAAGTTATCGCATATGTATGTTTCACAGGTTGCGCATAAATTCCTACAAAATATCCTATGATAAGAATAACTTTTTTTGGCAAATTAAAGTTTTTATCTTATACTTATTTGATAATCAAGAGGTAACTGATATTATATAAGATAATAAATTCATTTAAAAGTAGAAAAAATGTCTTACAACTTTCGATTGTATCGTAACAAACCAAATGATTTCCATGAATCGTATTGCCCATCGTATTCAAACATTCACTTATTTCAACGATTAGATATAGTGAAATGAATGTGTTGAACCTGTAGAATACGCTTAAGAACATCGTCAAGAGAATTTAAAAAATCATATTTGTGGTGATACCAATATCTCTTTTAATTCAGTAAAAATCGTTTTTAAATATACGTTGAAAAATTTCAAGTTAGTAATAACTATTGTTTTTTTATTTAGTTGGATTAGGAACTTTCCAATATCTCTCGACTATAACCTTCATGCAATCTTACAACTTAGAAGTGAAAATGATATAAAGAGATAATTATTCGTAATGAATGCTTTATTGATTAAAGTGAAGTGAAGTAAAGTAAAATAAAGTGACGTAAAGTAAAGCGAAACAAAGTACTAAGTGTTGAAAAAATGCCAACTTGCAAATTACACTGAAAAATGTTCTATTAGTAGTGATTCATTATAGCATTCCATCGATATTGTTGTTTCTAACAGTTGTAGAGATCTATGACGCAAAGAGCTAGAGAATAGCGAGGAAAATAAAAGCTAAAAATAGATTAGTATATAAATCTACAATCACATAAACAATCCCACTATTGTGTATGTAAGTTCATTGAAGATTATTAGTTCATCTAACGAATGACAGGCATGGAAAAAAAAACTAGAAGAGCAGAAAGGTAAATGTGCAGCCAGCCGGCTGGTAGGAACAGGTTGATAGAGTGTCTGAAAAGGGTCGTTACAAACAAACAAGGGTGCCTTTCAGTTGGTTGCTTTTTTTGCTCGGTATGGCGATCGATTTTTAAAGAAATACCATTCACCGCGAAAATACAACGCTATCGTTGTATGAAATGCGCACATGCATTCAGCAACCATCTAAGTCTATCAAGAGAGCATCATCCACTCTTCAACTATGTGCTCATCCTTGAACAATTATCGGAATTACTCTAGAACGTTTAATACGACGTAAATTCATTGATCGTAACTTAGATTTGATCAAGTTGTGCGAAAACCATTATGTTCTCCTCGAAAAAAGAATTGAGAAAGCGCGCCACATTGGCTGACGCAATATGTGCTTTTATGTTTTGCTGAAATGATTAATTAGTTCCAAAAATAATAAATATAAAGGATAAAGCTTTCATATTTTGTGCCACCTAACCACTAATAGAAATCCGTAGAAGATCTGTTTTTTCGAACAATCCAACAGAAAGTAAAATAAAAACCAATTGCAATAAGCGCATGCAAATTTTTGGCAAATTTAAATATCGTTCGAAATTAAAAGGTCAACATTGAAGATGATATATGAGGTCACCTACAAACTTTATCCATCAAATTCCGTTGCATTCTTTGTCGCATTGTTGGTACAATACAGCAATTAGCTAAACATGTAAATATTGTTAGCAACACTTTTATTTGATATTCGCGAAGCTTCGCAACATCTAAGATGCGATATTCTTCATGTTTTTCATTTTGTAAGAAGGGACCATACTTCGTCTTCCCTCCCTTCTTTCTCTCTCTCCCCTCCCTTCCCCCCCCCCCCCCCCCCCCCCCCCCCCCCATTCACATGCTCCGGTTTCGCGATCTGCTGAAACAAGGTGTATAAAAGTTGCATCTTTAGATACCTAGGAAATTTTGGATCAAGTTTTCGGAAATCTATTGCACATCTTTATATAATCGCATATTTCTGTATAGCCTTATGTCTGTATATAACCCCTCAAGCCTCGCAATTGAAGCTGTTTAATTCGAGCTTCGTCAGGGCGAAAACTTTTTTTGCAAACACATCGGATATGTTTTTCAACGAGATATGTATAAGCTTTCTTTTCTGCAAGACGCAACGATTCCTCGAAAATACAAGTTTTTTTGTTCGCATCATTTTTTCGAAGGAATTCTTCCATTCCATTGCATTCGAGGGTATAAATCGTGATGAGAGCCTTTTAACCTCCAACCGAGGAATGAGTTCCATTTATAACAATTGAAAGCACTGATAAATTTCGAAACCAGGTTTTTAGTGCACAAATATGCTGGGAGTCGTGTTGTTTAAGAAATCGTGGGACACGTCGTCTAATCGAATCGAAAGGACCTTCTCAAGAAGTGTTGAATTACTGACAAAGTTTCAAAAATGGGGGACTTTCGAACGTGTAGATATTGAATAGGATATCTCCGCAAAACATGTCATAGAAAGAGGGAAGGAGAGGAGGCTTTCCAAAGGGGAGGGGGGCGGACATATCTTTCTTATCGTGCCATATCAGAATCGCTTAACAGTTCAAGTTTTAAGGATTGTTCAACATTAGGCACTTTGCTGTTGTTTTCAGGTGCTTAGACAACGGGTTGCCCTGACAGACTTGAACTGGGAAACGCTCACATGTCGTTGCCAATTCCCCTCTATGCTTCTTTATTGCTTTCACTTTTTTCATTTTAGAAGAAAATATTATTCCAACTCTCTTTATTTTAAGAAATCAACAATGAATAGACAAGAACATACAAAAACCTCACAAAAATCTTTACGTACAAAATTACTCAACAACTATTATATTTTCAACCCGTAAGAGAATTTATACCTTTCCAAATAAATGAATGTCAATGTGATTTGAATGACAAACGGATGGATAGTCGATTTAAGAAGAAAACAAAAATATAGAGAGAATTCAATAAGCATACACAGATCAAATCAATGATCTTAAAGATCGAAGAGAGTGGAACCTCTTCGTCGTCCTCCTCATCTCTGTCACAATATTTGATCGAACGATATGCTCAAGTTGGCAAATCATAACCAATATTACAAATTCATAGGAAATTGTGTCCTAGTAATTTCTCCAATTCCCTTATTGCTCTTAGCGAATCATTATCATATTCCTTAAAAATAAAATATGCAAAAAATTCATCCTCGAGATGTTATTAAAGAATTTCGAATAAAAGTCGATTAAGCAAAAAATTCAAGAAGATGAATTTCCTTTATTGCAATTGCATTTCTTATAGTACAATATCAAGTAAGCTTTTTTTTAAAGCGTTAATAAATTTTTATTGCAAATTGCAAAATGATTGTGTGGCTTTATTAGTGCTCATTTTATTTCAATATTGTTAAGGTGAGATTTGCAAAAATATAACACAGTTACGCGATAATAGCCAAACTTGGTTTGCAATTATAAGACAATTTGTATGGGATTTTTATCATGTAAAAATATTATGGAATTTATAAATAAACATTTGTAGATGATAAATAATCGAAGAGTTGATGCATTATTTAAAAAAAAGAAAGAATGAAGCATAAAAGACTCCTCTCGGAGTCAATTTTTTTTTCGTGAGTGAGCGATGTTAGATATTGGCAAAATTCGTCGTTGTCGGGATGATGATAAAAATTCAATCATGGATAGGGTAATTATGCTTATTTTCATAATGGCTGTTCGTTCGAAATTACTAATTAGGTTTTGAAAACTAAAGGTAGCCATATAACATAAAATTTAGCTCGAAAACCTGGAATATTCAAGGAATGAATAAAATAAACACTTGAACGAAACAATTCTTTGAGACAAATTTATATAAATAGGAAAAAGAAAAAATTTCTATAACTTTGAGTTTGAAAAATATGTCTAAGACTTTCCAGATTAGAGAAGCAGACCAATTTTCCGCTGAATAAAAATAAGTCAACTAACCCGGATTGCAGTCATTCCAACAGCCCTAGCTCCATCGCAATTTTCTTGCAGATCATCCAAAAATATGCACTCTTTTGGTTCAACGTTCAATCTTGACGCCGCTAGCTGCAAAGAATCTTCAAATATGTGATTGAAGCAATCGACCGTCTATGAAAATTAGTCAGCCGAACCGGTTTGACCGTTGCGTTTTGGCCATCAATCATCTTTCAAGCTTGTGCTTAATTCTACATCAGTCATCAGCTGCATCGCCCACCAATAAATCTATAGACGCGGAGCATGAGGTGGCTAAGCCGGCTGTCATTTAAACGATACCAACTTATTTTTCATGCATCCAAACTGGATAAATCATGATCTAATAAGTCATGACCTACTTTTCCATGCGCACAATGGCTCAAATGGCCGACTTAGATTTCAAGAACGAAACACAGCGGAGTTCGAACTTTGGAAGCGGAGGTCTAAGCACATAGTTTGAAGGTTCTATGCTACACCTTAGTCTATATGCACGTTACGTTAGGAGTATCGTAATGTTAACAAAACGGAGAACTGATCTCTTTCACTTAGTCATAGCATGCATGAGTCACAGTCGATACAGGTGCTGTCGAAAACGTTGGAACACACTGCTTTGAGGACACTGTTTAACGAAGACGAGAGTCTTTCTTAGAATTAGTGAAAGATCGAGGAGGGCAAATCGAAAAAAAATATAAGCGCTAATCTGTTTAGAGAGAGAACTCCTAGGTGAACTAAAATTATTTGAAATTGTTGAAATTTTTTCTCAATATTTGCCAATTTTGGGTTTCACACATGATGACGTCATGAAATTATGTTTCTATTGGGATATGAGAAATCAACTATAAATTTTTTCGGTAATAGCAGATTTCTTCCTAAGGTGAAAACGTTCGCCATCAACTCAATTTTGATAGTTCGTAATTTCAATCTTAAGGAATATTCTTCAACAAATTTTATCGCTTAAATGAACTATACTGAAATAATCAGTGAAATTTATATGGTAACGATAAAATGCAATATACCAAATAGATTTCTTTTTCGGGTTTGCGAATACCCTCTCGGCAGGATTCGATGACGGCATCGTGAATTTCGATAGCGTTTTCCAATCTCAGCGACCGTTTTCTTTGTTCATCTCGGAATGCATTGTTTGTGAGGATAGCAGTTCGAAAGCCAGCGTTCCGAATGTTTGGCACTGCCACTGCGAAATTCGGATCCTTTAAATTCGGTGAGAAACTCAGCAAAACACTCATTTTTCCAGGATTATTTCAAACAAATTTTGACAAGAAGAAATGATGTTATAAGTTAAAACGTTATAGGTCCTCCTAAAGTAGGAAAATTTAACCAAATCATTGATGATAAGCCACTGATAACACTGATAATTCCTCGAGAACATATAAAGTTGTAATTCTCAATGCTGATTGGGTAAATCATTTAAGTAAAATCTCATCAGTGATAGAATTTATGAAAATCATACAAATTTTATTCAACTCAACTGTTTTTCTGCAATCTTCTATAGAGAAAAGAAACATCATAAGGCTAGCAAGATTTAAATTTATTTGTTAATAATTGCAAGCAATAATTTCTAATTTACCATTCTGAGCACTCTTAATTTCTTCTGAGGCTATCCAAGCGATTATGCAAATTTCTTATGAGACTATCGAAATTAATATGCAAATTTCTTATGAAGTTATTCAAAGGACTATGCAAATATTGTTGCACTCTTTGATAGGCTTGTAGAACTTACTTCAACCATATTGTCGAATATTGATAAAACATAAGAAGAGGTCATTCCTTTTTGCACCTGTTCTTTCAATTCGGGCTGAAATGATTTAATCTACGACTTAAAACAATCAAGATGGTGATTTAGTGATAATCCACAGGTTTTATTTATTTGTTGTTTGTAATTTACTTAGTGGTAATTATTTAATCAGTGATAATTCACCTCTAACAATTACAGAATAAAGTCTCTATATTCTATTCGTTGATGCCACTATTCGATAATTTTTATCAAGTATTCAATACGTGAGGAAATAATAGAAAAAAATTTTAAATAAAATTTAAACAATAATGAGAAGATAATGTGAAAAATAAACCCTTCGAAATAGAAAATTAGAATCGCATAAAAATTTCATAAAAAATTACAAACTTTAACATACATCATTATTCAATAGTGATGCAAAAATGTCGTTATTGTCTTTCACGGTTGTTATGCCTTTTTCGAGGTCAATCCATGCCTTATAGACCGTCGCATCATTTTTTGCTAAATAAAGTGAATTTCAGCAAAAAAAGAGAGGTGATTTCTACTAGTAGTTTTAACAGAAGTTAGTAAAATGTAAACGGAATGCATATGAAAATAGAAAATTGGACTGTTAAAACAAAGATTTTATGACATTGAAGATTATTGACATTATCGTTTAACACTAAATTTTATCAACCTCTGACCATTTGTGTTTTTTCGGTTATCACTTTTATTTAAACATTCTAATTTATTCACATCATAGCTTTCTGCAGTTGAGATAGTTATTGATGCATCATTGTCAGAGTGTAAATATTATGCATATTTAATATGATGGTTTTTATGCTAAAATTATATTTGAATTGCATAATTTTCACTCGTGAATTCACAGTTTTGTAAATTGATCACATTGCAGAAGTTCTGATTAAAAATATGGCGATTATCAGTTATCTTCATGTGTGGCAATTACCAATTACTTTCGGGTATGGCGATCATCAGTTATCTTCAACTATGACGATCACCAAATACTTTCAACTCATTTAATTCATAGCGATTAGAAGTTGAATAAAAAGGAGAGTAGACTTACAACTAACCCAACTCGTACAATTTTACGATATAAGGCATCTTCACATATGACATCAATACACCGCCCATATCGAATATAACTGCCTTGTAGAGCATCATTGATCCTTCACTTAAACATTTTGCTTTATTATCACTCTTCCAACTTATACTAGTGCCATTACAATAACAATAATACTGCATTTTGAGAATGAGTTGTTCAAACATTTATGCACTGAATTTTAGCATTATTGAATGTCAACTATTATTATTTAGTTTATTCAATAAAATTTCAATCGTATCGATTACTTTCTAATATCTGATCTACTCCAAATTCATTTTTAAATTGAATAAAAGATATAACTTTCCTATTTTTGACAACTTACAGGTTTTCGAGGAGCTCTCTCATTTCACCTTCGTTAGATTCCTTAGAGAGCTAGTGAGTGATCCACCTCTGAAGAGACGGTCATAATTCAAAAATATGCATGGCCCAAACTTGCTCATTGCCCCGATTGTAGCCACATGAATAACACTTGTCAAAGGAAGCATTCTTATTAACTTTTGGATTTATATAACGACATAACAAAGATTATAACAAGCGAAGCTCTCATATTAATCGTACCCTTTTTTTGGTTATAACACATTGCAATATTGCAAAATATTTACAATTGATATTAATAATCGAGCATGCAACATATAAAACAATCTAGAAGTTGAATAAATAATTGTTGCATCGATTTTGGGGCATTTCAATTGTCACAAATAAAAATAACGCAACCATTCGATAATGCAAAAGTACTGGAATGATGAATAATGCCAACATTGCAATTTGTGCACAAAGAGTGTATTGCATTTGTTGCCAATCGATAACACTTCTAATATAATTGCAAAATGCACGTCGATTTCGTATCACCGAAATGCAACAGTGAGAGAAGCTCATCGATTTTTTAGTTCACTATTGCATTTTGAGCAATTCAAATTCTTTACCCTGCAAGAAATAGTCTTTAAGAAAATTCTTCAGATAACTTGCATCTGAAGTTGTCTTCCCAATACGTTCAAAGCCATATTGCCGTCTACCTTCATATAGTTCATTTTAAAAGTGTTGATCTTTGAGATTCTTGCTTGAAGCAAATTGATAGGTAGGAGTCGTTTGAAATGATTGTTGGATTCCAGGAAAAAAAAACGTTTTATTTGTGAAAACAATCATCCTTCGTAGGAGTCAAAAGATGACTCCAAACAACAAAGTGCTTTTTTAGCCGTTAACAACCAATTGCAAGCAATACGACAAAACAAATAAAACAATTAAACAAACTGAAAAATTTGTTTTTTTGGCGTTAAAATTAGATTTATTATCTAAAAAAAAACAATGAAAAGCGACTCGTTCATATATGACAGCAGATAGTGATGGACGATGCAAGAATGAGCTCGAAACAGTGAGCGATACATGCAAGATAAACTCCATGACTTAGACCTTTATAATAACCGGAAAAACCACCAATAACTGAAAGTGATTTTATATATTAAAAAGTCTCGGAAAGGCCCACCTAAAGGTACATATATTGACCATCAAATTTAACCGAATTGAGGATCAAAAAATTACCTCCCCCATCCTATAACCGTAAAGGATTAATCCCTCCCCTTCTGTAAACACATTGGTGACGAGACGCATCTGACTCAGGAAACGAAAGTACGTACATTCAAAAACAACGGTGACGGATCACTAAATTTTCCCGTATGCTTCAAACAGCAAAAAGAACATCCGAAGGAGATCAGGTCTTCTCTTAACCAAATAACACCACCAACCGTTTCCTTACACCGTCGAGGCAAAACTTAAAGCGAAATATGTTAACCAACAAAAAATTTTCTAGGCATTTAACAAAGGCCATTATAAAAAGCAATTATGAACAGCAAAAAAACAAAATAAAATAAAAATAAAAATAAAAAATACCGCCGCAACTCTAATATTAAACCGATGCTATAAACATAATACCATAAACTTTTTAGAATGCAACAATTCCTCTTCTCTTCAAATTTCTCTTCAGGTTTCTTTCGAATAAATGAACTCAAAAGCATTCAAGTGCTGTATATTCTGGTTGGAAATTTTGCTTTCTAAAAAAATTTAAGTATGCATATATATATATATATATATATACATATATATTTATATATATATACATATATATTTATTTATTTATTTACCACATGGAAATCGTTGCTTTATAGAAAGTTCATGACGATCAAAAACGATGCTATTCAATATAGAAATTCAAATCTAAAAAGAAAATAAATAGTTTCTTTTAATTGAAGAAGGAATACAATAAAGTTAAAACACCCTAAAGATGAAGAATTAAGATGCTTCTTATCGGAATAGGCAAAAAAAAGAAACCGACAACACGTCCATTAATGGATGACAACCATCGTAAAATGAATAACAATCGCTAACACTATATATCGCTAGAGCATTCCTCTCTTTGGCTAGGAAAACAGCAATCGAACTATCGAAGGAAATCTCTAACAAAATGACTCGTTATCAATAAGTAAACATCAATGAATAACTCTGAAACGATCGGACCGCAATAATATTTTGACAAAACACTCCCCTCATCACTATGTGATGGAATGGGATGTGAAGGGCAGAAAGAGGTGGAGAGTGGTGGTGAGGGGATGGGTAGAGGTGGGAAAGGTGGCAAAATAACAATGTCAGAATTTCTATAACCGAAAAAAAACGAAATTGAAACCGACCGATGAAACAGTAAGAAAAAAAATCTCCGAAATAACATCTACACTTTCATGCATACCTTTGAGAATTTTTTTCTAATACAGAGGGAATAGAATTATAAAGGGGCAAACAATGCGGCCCATTGCACCTATTATCCGCAATAATGACCTTAACTAACCGGTCCACCGCTAAAATTGAAAGAAGTTGGCATAGGCGCATCGACGTTGAAGGCGTAACCTCCTTGTTGCTCGACCTTTTTACTTTTCGCTAAAGAAACTCTCTGTCCACATACGGTTAGTATCTTCTGCAGTGCTGAAGCCTTCTCCGCATTCGAACACGTCGTTAATGCCATCAGAAGGCGTTCATCCGATTTTTGCAATGCTTCAAAAACAATAATCTCAAAATTACACATTATGCACCGTTATTCATCCAATTTTAACTTCATTATAATGAAGGAGTTCAGAATTTCTAGAAAAATTCGCCATATACATTTCAAAAATATTTAAGCCGAAAAAAAGCTACTTATGCCTTTTTCGGCTGGGTGCTCGAAAAGCTGGCAAAAATGAGAGGACACCTTTACATCCCCTAGGAATTAAAACATTACTTCTTCCTCCTCATAAATGCACGATCGGAAAACTTTCACACGTACTTCTAGTTTCTGCTATACCAGTTCCTTGCTCCTTACCCCACCTCCTCAGTGGTCGCATCATGATTGCCTAGCGGATCACAAAATGAAGTTCATTACACACACGCGAATTTAGCACCTATAAATAATAGCAGCAAATACTGACTTTCTAGAGTCTCCTTATAAAAGACGAAAGCATCAGCAGCATCATCGTCGTCAATGGGAGTGAAATAGGCCTCTAGAGAATCATCATCCCATTCCTCATCATCGCCGGAATCAGATTCTGTTTCTTCGCTGTCACCGGTGTTCGCTTCACTTGTCTAAAAGAATCTAAGTCTGATTAACTCAAAGCAGAAGCCCTCAACAGTCGTGCATTTTTCACTTTTCAATGCAAAGATTTCACTCCATAAAGCATTTGAATGAAATAGATCGTCTGTAGGGACTTCCAGAAATCCATAAAATCTGGTGGCTGGGGACGTACTCCATCCTCTCCTTTGCTCGAAGGTATCCCCTAGAAAGCCTATTTGATGCCTTCTAATGTTTGAAAAATTTATGGTGCCCTAAAGCCCATTCGATAGTACACAAGTTCTTCATTGCTTTTCACGAGATCTCACTAATACTACAGTATTTCCGGGACATAAAAAATATGATATGTCCCCCTAAGCTTTCCACATCCTCTGGATGAGAGCAAATTAAGAAAGTCAAAACCGACAAACCCTTTCAGCTTTCCTCTGATGCTTGGCAAGTGTTTCCAAGTACTCGAGCGTACCCTCGTCGATTTCGTCCTCACTATCTGCTAGATCTTCCTCCCTCTCTTCGTCGTCCTGCAACTAATCTATTAGTCCATAAAAGACGAATGACAGTGATTACGCCCATCGTTTGTTCTATTTTCATATCCCCTCCATGCACACTTTATGGTGTGTTTGATTAACTGTTGAGATTAGAAACCAATTTGGCATTACATACTCAATCGAAATCAACTAGTTCTTAAATATTACACATTGATTTATGCCTGAAAAATATAAACAGCAACAAATACGTATAAGACTGCAAATTATAACCTTCGAGTAGAAACAGAATTAATAACAACTTTCGCAAGCCTTTACGAAAGTCTTAGCTTACAGATCTCTGAATCAAAGCACACAAAAGGACCTCATCTGCGAGCTGCCTTATTTCAACCGATGTGTGGTCCTTGCGGCGGCTCCGCCCCTCCTCAAGAGCAAAAACTGATTGGAGAAACCCTAATCATGTACATTGCAAACCACTCCGATTCCGTCTCCCTTATTTTGAAGATACTTCTGCCGATGCAAGGAGCTACAATCCACCAGATCGGCTACCGTCTCAGCGACAGCCAAGCAGTTCCGCCTCCGTGAGGCATAAATGCTTGAAGGCATGCCGTGTCTTGAATGGCTCTAATGGTCACACTTCATTCAATCGAGATTTCACAGATTTGGCCACAGCACCTTTACTTACAAAGCCTTCGTGGTTTCCAAGTTGATGATAGAGTGAAAATTACATGTTGGCTTAAATTAAATCAAAATATTCGAAGTTCGCAAAAGACAACAGAAAAGTGGAGATAAAAATCTAACTGCCAAGCACCGCAACTTACTTCACTGCCCTCTTGCTCCTGACGCTTTTCTTCAGCCAAACGACTTTCCGCTTGACTTTTCATCGCTTTCTGTAGCCCGTCAAGGAGTGACACGATCTCTTCATTGATCTGAACAAAGAAGATCGAGTGAACCGTTACTTAAATAGGAAAGGTAAAAGTGGCAGAACTTTTCAGCCTCATGACGCCGAATGAATTCATTTTTCAAGGGATGAATGTGAACAAAGAATTATTTCACTAATTAACAGACCTATGCTTTCGTAAAGTTACAACACTTCTACAAAAATAAAAAAAAATTTCTTAAAGTGATTAAAAGAAGAGGCATTGCTTCTTCCAGTGCAAAAATTATTTAGGATCGAAAGCAAAGACAACGATATGCACATATTCTCGAGAATAGCGGCAAGAAAGGTGAACATTACAGAAGGGAGAGGTTTAGCCTTAGAAGCACAGCCTCTATGGCCGTCTGCTGGATAAACATAAAAACATTAGTAAATGAATACAACTTTCCTTCATACTACAACACATCCATCAGACTTTAATATTATTTCCTATTCTAAAAACAAATAATTATCACATATCAGTGCATAATTAATCGCACAGTTTGACCTATAATCAATGAAAATAAATAAAGTGCCTTACCCTGGGTGCCTGTTCGTCAATCAGTGAAGGCCTCAATTCAGGCGCAAGTTTGGCCAACATACACAATGCAATGACAACCATTTTACGATCGTGAATACCACTCAATTTTGGTGCAGTGGCTATCAACTCGTTGACAATATAATTCAATGTATTCACAGTGTGCGGTTGCAGCCGTGGTGCCAAATTTACAAACGTTTCCGAGTTGTAATAGAGACCAGCACATATTACCTAAACTTAATATTGAGCACATCTATTAATGCATAAAGAAACTCACAAACATATCAAAAGATGGCCGTTTAGCGAAGTAACTAGCCTCTTATAGCCGCAAAGCGAATACCTTTTTCTTGTGCCTGGGCTTCAGCCCTGACTTCTATATCAAACGACTTGCCAAGATTGCAACTTTTCGAAAACTATTCCTATCGCAGCTTCCCATGAAAACGATGCAGCACAATTTCATTAACGATGTGAAAAGTCTCGTAATAGAACAGGGCGTTTTCCAACTTCCCTCCCTCGTGGAAGCGCCCGCTCCTCGAAACTCTCCATCCCCACAGGGGATTCTGAGAACCCAACCTCCCCCGCAGGGGCAAAAAGCCCCCCGCACCTGCGGGGTATGGTTCATTATTTCACATGGCGAAGATCCCCATGGGGTCCCTTTCTAAACACTCATCCGATAAGAAATCTTTTGTTCTTTACTACCCACTATATAGATAAATGTAGACAAGGAAACCCAAATGTATCGCCTGAATGACTACAGCCCCACACCTGTATCACCTGCACAGCCGCCCTCATACCTGCGAGTCTCGTTAGCATAACTTGCTCTCTGTCCTATTTGCACAAACATTAGTCTTTAACAAGAAGAATCGAAACGCGAAATCTGGATCAATCTTGAACAATCTAGTCATATGCCTTGAAGACACATTAACTTAAACAAAAGTATTCAATAAGCATATATGCAAGCACAGAAAAAGTTAATGCCACTTTTCGCTTCACTTCTAAAGAAGAGAAGAAAACCGCAAAGAGTAAAACGACTTAGTGAAAAGAGATTTGCATAGTTCATTAAAATACGACGAATAACAAACCAATAGGAGCATCGGTCTCAATTCTTTGCCATCCTCGAATGGCTGATGCAATCTCGTCATTGCCAATTGTACAATATCCGGCACTAGATTATCGATTCGACCCTAATACAAACATCACGTATAACGATTATTCACAATAAATTCTGTAAGAATCCTCAACAGCTATCTGTCAATCGAACATCTTCAACATATTTATGATACAACAATTCCTCCTCCTCCAAATATTCATTTAGTTTATCATATTTTACTGTTCGGTAATCATGGATTTAGCGAAATAACCTCCTCCGTACAGACAGATATTTCACAAAGGGTAGCTTAACCACAACTTTTAGAAACGAATTTACATTCAGTGAGACGTTATGAAAAGAAATCGCAATGTATACGAAAACATTTTTATATTTCTCGTTTTTCTTCGAGAAATTGTTCATGAATTTTAAGACTGAAAATGATGGATAAGAAAAGTTTCATAGATGAAGAAAGGCTTGAAAATTTTGCAACATTCTAAAATTACCTAAGATGAGATTTATATAAGAAATCCTAACAAATGGTATCTTCAACCAAATCACAACAGAAAGTAACCAATAATTACAACAAATCAAAGCTAAATGCTTCACTTTGAAAGCAAAGCAAAAAATAAAATAAAATATTTGAAGCAAAAAATCGTTTTTAGATGATAGACGAAATAAGGAAGCAAACAACAACCTGGCACTGCAGAATAAGGCACTCAAGTAGTTTAGCTGCATGGATTTGATCGTCCTCACCAAATTCATCATTGAACATGTTGACAGCCATTTCGACCAACGCATTCACTCTCTCTGGCCTTGCGAGGAAACTATCCGTATCAACGGTTAGATATGAATGCAATACGGGCATCATATCTGCAAATTTGCACACTCCCTTATCAAACGCCCTTCACAGATCACTCTAACTTCCCATAAAATGATGCATGCATAAGTTACAGTAATTGTAACCCTCTCCATCCTCCTAGCAATGCAGCAACGATATTATTCTCAGCCTCGTTCCACTTAACAATCAAATATTCAATATGCATCAGCCCTCTACACCTAAAACTCAAAATAACGTAAATTGCTTTCATTTGGATACAATCCTATATCCCAATTAATGAGCCCCCTCCGCCACTCCCCCCTCATGCAAGCCATACATAGTGAACTACTTTTCGATTCAGTATCAAGAAACAAGCATATTCATTCGAATCGAAAGCATCTTACCAACAAAAAGTGATCCACCTTCGTTGACGGCCACCCTATGAATATCGAAGAAAATCTCCCACATCGGCTCGCTTACCGAAGTTAGAATTAGCGAATTCGTCAACGCAAGAATTTCCTCGAAATAATCTAAACAATATCCATCTCCAGCCTTATTCGCATAAAGTTTATCGCTCACTAATTATCGAATTAGCGATTTGCTTCTTTTGCTCTCTTTAAAATAAGACACATTTCAAAACCCTTACAAATATCAATTGATAACTCCAAATCAGATATGGATAAACCTCAAGATAAATGGCTACCAATCGGATAAAGGTAATGTATAGTACCTATGAAAAGATAATATCCCCTAACAAAACTGATGTCGAATGCTGTAAACATACGAATAAGCAGATTTCTATTGCGAACAAAATAACACTTCACCATCATCGTCTTGAAGTGCTAACAGCAACACTAATTTAATACTTTTGTATTAGTGAGAGACAGAACAAAAAACAACAACAAAAAAACGGGATTTCATTATGTAACTTTGCATCCTCTATCTTCGAGAACAGAATTTCAGCTGTGAGTATCAAGAATCCGTCTAATGAAGAAAGCGAAAGAACAAACTTTCCTTTTTCCGCTCTTAAGCTCGGGCATGAAAGTAACCAGATGACAATGCCAGATGGCTCTGACCACTAGATAATATTGCTTAATTCTTCCCACAAACAAATAGAGATAGTACAAGCATCGAAAATATAGTAATTTTACAAGTTTCAGTATCAAATTATCATAGAGTTTATGCAAAGGAAAATCTTCTACAGCAGTTAGGAAAGAGGAAAGAAGGGAAGACATCAACACCATCACCTTTTGTTAAGCCTTCAACTTCAACCAGAAGAAACAAACAATCCCACATTCAGCTTCATTTGAACAAAGAAGTGCATAACTAAGTGCAAAATCCCAAAGATATAAACGAACCGATTTGATAGTTGTCGAGTACCGATTTAATAACTCTCAATACTTGCACCTCCACATGGGCCATGACCTCTGAGTTCTCTTCGACGATTTCCAGCACAGATCCAAGTGTAGATAGTATCCCCATAATTGTTACCGTACGATCTTCCTCTTGATTCTCTGCGAGAGTTAGTTGCAGGAAGATATTCGCCTAGATTAGAACCAATTATTAACACTTCATGCCAAAAGTGCAAAGCAATTCATTCATTCGAATATAAAACACAAAAGAAGCAATATTTCAAAACTTCATAAAGCAAAAAGCCCACGCAACCATCTCGTTCTCCCAATTCCATGTGCATCAATAGGAACATCTAATCATAAACATTGATGTGACCCTTTGCCTTACCTCTAAATAACGCTACGGTAAGCAACCGGACCCACAGTTAGTGCGTGCGCTATGCGCTTTTTAAACCAGAATAACTTTTTGTTTGTTATAGAGAAAAGTTCCACTCAATGAATCAATTTGTTGAAAAGCAGAGCGAATAAGCAAATAAGTTGAAAATAAAAATAATCACCACTCACCAATTCGGTTGTCACATCTACGGCGATAGGAACAACATCGTCGACGTATTGCTCCATAAGTTCATCCATCACGGCCGTCATCTCTTCTATTTCAGCACGCGCCACCAAACGAAGCACCTCAATCACAACAACCCGCACATGTGGCTTTATCATTGCGTGCACTGTAATATCACTTCGCTTTACGATACGAATTTCTAACACCTCTGCACTTTAAAAGAGACAGAAAGGGGGGGGGAGGGGAGGCAGAGGAAGGGAGAAAGTGCAGAGAGAACCACCCATCAGGACTATACCACTTTGTTTGCTCTGATAAACAAAATCAACTACAAAACTCTTTAATGTGTGGAAGTGGAACCAGGGCCTTTTCAATATGCAACACCGTTCAATTGATTATGACGATGATACGAACTTCTTCACTATCTGCAAGCAATTATTTATCATTTATTATAAAGCTTAAAAGATGGAATTCACTGAACCTTTATAGTATGAAATTCAGAAATCTAATTGTAAGCTAAAGTAATTTTGAATAAAGCCAGTGATTTGCATGCGACTTTCTTATTAAATTCAATACCTCGCAACAATGATTTAATTTTTTACTCTCGGAGTCTCTTTACTGCACCTCAAATTTTCCACTCTCAGAGTCTCTTTACTGGACCTCACCTTTCTAAGCGCTATACAGTAAAATGGCAAGCAATCTGCAATAACCAATTTCAATGGGCCGAATTTTTCACCTCACAGACAGTGGTACATCTCCAAATAGATCACTAAATGAGAACGAATGGAAAATCTCTGCTATCGGTTAATCTAATGAAACGTATCTCAGCTTAGCTACAAGTACTCTTTGAAACCTATTTAACACTACTAAAAAGAATGAATTAGAAATTAAATTCATATTTCTGTTACTTTATTCAGGGCACTTCTCCCCTTCCCCTCCATGGATGTATAATAAGATGCTCCGCTTACCTTTCGGTTGATCATGTAGTAGTAACTGCAAAGCAATAGCGGCTTCCACTTTTACGGGCAATTCCTCGTTTGGATCGGCTACTCTCGACACTAATGTGTCAACTATTTTCTGCAGAATTCGAGGCGTCGTAAATTTTGCATCCGAAAATTCCTGTAAAATAGCAAATTTAATGAAAGTGGCATCAAGTAAAAGCCATCGTTGAATTAATCGAGGGGTCAACTTTCTAGAGATAGTTCATGAACCTCCAACTTCCAAAGTTCATGAACCTCCAACTTCCAACTTCCTATTCCTTTCTTTTTTCCATCGGATCAGCGAACAAATCGGTTTTAACATTTCTGTTTACACAATATTTCAAAATGAACAGCTATGAGCTTGATTAACTGAGGTGGTCAGCAGTGATCGTAAAAAAAGCTCCGACGTTTGCGCCCTTATGAAAGGAACTCATGTGTTTGTAAAGTGTGCTCGTGATTTGACTATGCTCAGTGATGGATAATGCAATATTCAAAAGTGTCTCAAACAATATTTTATTAAAATAAAACAAAAATTAGATGAATAGATGTTACGTAAATGATGCCGTACAATATTTGAAACGTTTTATTAGAATTATTTATTTTTAAATAAATATTAAATTTATTTATTTTATTTTATTAAAACAAACAATATTTACTAAAATATTATAGATGAAATGGAAATAAATAAAACCATTAAGCACGCAGTCAGCTAGGAGAGAAAAATATCACTGTTTTGATAGGGAAATATTAGAGTGTTGAACAATGCAGCTAATAGGTTTCAACATTAAACACAACTAATCATCGAAAATATATCAACAAAATCTGCATACCTGTACCCAGATCTGTATGCGTAATTTGTACTAAATGGTAGAAGGATAGAGGATAGAGGATAGCAGTGAAAGAAAATACTTTTAAGCGAGCATCTTAAGTGGGCAATTCAGGTTAGGCATTAGCAACTTTACCTTTGATAGTCGCTAACCCACCTATAACGTTCTGCATAAGATATAGGAATTGCTATTATTCATATGAATGCTGCGAAAAACTCATACTTTGACGGCCCAGCAAGCTCTTGCACGTAAAAAACGCACTTGATTGGTGATACGAGGCACGATTACTGCCTCGACAAGCTTTTCCACATCTTTCTTGTAAAGCTGTAAATTGAACAACATTACTTCCGATCGAGACATTTCAACGCATATTTATTTCACTTAATGTTAAATGAAGTTTAATTAAATGAAAATATCTTCACACGAGAATCTAATTTACAATCAATTTTTTGGTGAGATAAGTGATAGGCAGCACAATTAAATCTTGCTTTAATCGAATTTTTCAACAATTGCGATCGGTTGATTAGAGTAATAGATAGGAGCTCTCATCAGTAAAATAAAACAACCAAGTTCGGATCTGCGCCATTATCTGCAGCTCTTTCACAAATAGTGATAACGAATGATAGCGCTGAATCTTTTGGATGATTTTCATAAACGAAGAAGCTATAGCTAGATACGCAATACAGTACTAAAGCAAATAAAAGCACTCTTTAACGGCATTGTTCGATGATTTTCGCAAAATTAGCATAGAATTACCAAAAACTTCATTTTACTTTACTCCCCTTTCTCACTCAAAATTTTGCATCCAAAGTTTGGAAGGAGGCGAAAATAACAAAACGAGAAAATGATTTAACGAGAAAAACAGTACAACATAGTTTTCAAATAATAACGATCAATTTATAAAGAAATGTAAGGAACCTTATTTTTGATCAGCGCGCTAGATAGTTCACCGATGAGACGTAAGGCGCCATCTTGGTCCCTAGCATCCGCATCCGGAGAGTTGAGGATGGCCAAAACAAATTGAAGGATTGGTTGCAATACGTCCTTCCGCTTTGCGGCACTAGCTAGCACCGCCACTGCCGCTACCGACGGATTATGCAACTCATCATAGAGATCTATAAATGAAGGTGTGTTGAATGTTGCCGATTTAATGACCAGCGATGGTATATCAAAGATAGCAAGAAAGCACTTCTACTATAAACAATAATAATGCATAAATAAACAAAGTAAAAATATAAATTGTACATTCATCTGCAAAAGAAGATGGCAATAAATTTGGTGGATGATGTTTTTTGAGATGTAATGATTTGTCATTAATACTTTTGTGGTGCGATAAAAGCGAACAGAATTGCTTCAATGAAAAAATGACTTAACGAGAATACGTTTTCATTAAGAACTTTTATTTGCATGTTGCAATATGAGGGACGGAAACACAAATAAACTAAGGACAGCATGAATTTCTATTCCACAATGAAAACCACATCATTACAATAAACATGAAAAAAGCTAATTTTTTGCGAGTATTTGATAGAGATCAATGGCATTATCTGCGATAATATCTGTGGCTCATATATAAGAAAACTTCAACATTCACCACCGGCATATAATATAAAGATGAAAGTGAATAATTTTTTCATATATTACCCACCGTATTTCAAGCGGACGTAATCTTCAGGTGAATCATTCCAGAGTTCCTCATCTTCATCGGTGTGTTTCATCAATGGGAAAATGATCGTCTGTACGATCTCCTGAAATCTTCAAAAGATTTTCATCCACCTACAAAGCAATGCATAAAGTAGGTCAACACATACAGTGTTTTCGAATTTAGAAGCCCTAAAATACTATAGAAGTTTCATTCTCTAAGAGTTTCTGTTGGGATCACCATTTCGATCAAACAACCTCTCGATGGAGTCACTTAGGTAAACTGCTGATTAATGGAACTTACCTAGAAAAAAAAATCAGCACTTCACCGCGCAAAAGCATTCACCTTTGAGCTGCAATTTTCAACTTTTAAGATATTAGAGCGCTATAAGAAACGCTTGTAAATAATCTCTGCAAATAATAGCTTGGCTGAAACATTGTTTCTTACTTTTAGTTGATAAGCCTATTTCCATACCTCTACGTAAGTGCTGGTTTTAATTACACTTTCGAAACAACATCACAGGAAATCACGTATAATTCTAGAAGAAACATACATTATAGTCAAATGTGGCCTACAACACGCCCTCCCCCCCTCCCCCAACGGGAAGCCATTCCAGAATTTCCGCCTGTTTCTATTTCCTCAATCCCTCTCCATGATCAAATCCACTCCAATTCCCCCTCGAGTCACCTCGCCAAATCATAAACCGGCTGTAAATGTAATCAATAACTGACCCACCTGACAATGTGGCTTAATAACCTTCCAGGTGTGTGACTGCGAAACGGCGGTACTAACATACTGTAGGATAGAGTGCAGCACCCTAGGAGAGACGTATTCACCATTGCGATACCGATCCAACACTCCAAGAGATGTGTTCACTGTGGGTACCGCAAAATGGGCCATATATTTCTCGGCAAACTGTGCATAATCACTTTCCACTTGACCGGGTGAACCATATCTGTAAATTTACCCCAATCAATAAACAATAATCGGTGTATTTGTTGACTATGAGAACTGAAGTGAATGTTGACGATGTTTAAGAAAGACAGGATCTTTGAATCAGCACTCATAAAACTACATAAACACCAAACACTTTTAATATAACTCATCGATTATCGATTCGAAAGCACATAGGAACACATCGTCTAGATGCATAAAAGAATTTCCTTTATACACCTAGATGACCGACCGTTATAAAAAGAAAGGTGGAGGTGTGAAACATAGATGAGTGTTTTCGTATAATTTGCACACGGATCTCAACGCAAGCCATACCTCTCGAAGATACGTTGTGTGGTTGCACTTGCCCACTTTTTGCATTTCCACCACACGGTTCTCTGACGGTCATCCTCTTCAACGGCATTCACTTCTGGAGGGACTGGTCTCTCGATGACGATTCGTAACTGCTCCAACCATTGTCCCAATGCATTCATATCGAGCATTTCCATATTCAGTGAAAACTGAAAATCATTCTTTGTACAAAAACTAATAGCCAAATTATAAAGCAAGTAAGGGGAATGTCCATGGCTGAAATAGAGTGAAGTTCTTCAAATGTGTTCAAAGTGAAGTAAACACAACAACTATCCAATATTCTGATATATATATATATATATATATTATATATATATATATATACCACAGAGTTGTCTACAATCATAAGCTTCCTCTTGAGAGATCCGGGCAAAATATACTTGTTTTCCTTGTTTCTTAGATTATATATTCAACACAACAATGACACGCTCTTCATATATCATTAAAGCGCTGATTCGATTTGCAACGAGTGAAGCACAATCTACGATTACTATCGATCTCTATTCACTCCCGATTATCGACCTCCCACCGTCGTCCTCATATAACGTTGCCGCATCACGCAAAGGATACTGATCTCTGCGATCAATATCTTAAAGCTTCTTCATAAAACAATACGTATTTCGGATAGTCCACCATCGTTATTCTATAGGGCATGTGATGCAAACGTTTGTCCTGTCACTGTCACACAAATAAAAAACAAGGAAAACATCTGCAACACTCTAATCGCAGGCAGTATCGCCAAGTTATAGGATGATGTCGTAGAATAAGTGTATACCTATAAAAATATCTGTAACTAATGCAGAATTTTTGTTCCCCTAATGGATAGTTTTTCAAATGAAAAAACAGTCCCCACTTTCCGATCTCATTGCATCCCTCTGTTTCCTCTCAACTTACGCAAAAAAAAAGGGAAAAAGAAACCAAAAAACAACCCAACCTGAACAAGACCGTAGAAAATCTTGAGAATAATTTTCTGTAAGAGACAAGATTCTTGTGAAGTATCGGCCATTAGCGTGACCAAACGATCAAGCAACATTGGTAGGAGGACAGTCATCGTTTCCACTAATGGTTTCTTCTCTCTAACTCGACGATATCTGCAAAAATTAGGAGCTCTTAATGATCAAACCACTACGTACGGTATCCTAAATATGCAGCAAGTGAAGAACCGAGCTGCAGTAGCCGGCTGGCGTTATAAACGATAACATTCCTCCTACCTTATCATCCAATTTTATGAGTCACCTATTTTTTAGTTTATATATTTTTATCTGCACATATTTGTTTCATCTATATATTTTTATTCGATTAGTCAAGAACATGAATATTCCGTACCATAAAAAGCATTTTAGCACCTTTAAATATCAACAACTTCCAAAGTCCAAAGATCAACGCAAAACCTTGTAGTGCAGCTTACACCAATCAAATTTAATAACCCTAGCTTCAGTAGTTCCCAGGTTGAAACTATCGAAGAGATAGATATGCATCACCTAGCGCAGTGCAAACGCTACTGTCATAAGGTTTTACAAGGCAAACTTGTTAAAAGCGCTTAAAAATTAACCTCGACCAATGTACTACTTCCTAAACAATGATATATGGGACCCATTTCTGCAAGAATATTCTTGATAATAAATCACTTTATGTGTAGATAATTTCATCAAATTGACAAGCAAATAGGCCATAAATTGTGGTAAAATTAACTCACTTTGTGAGATTCTTCTGTCATGTGAACTTCAAACTATACCGTCTAAAAACATCAACTTGCTTAAAAAAAGACTACCTGAACTAAGAATAACATGGCATTGTCAAGCCAAATGATTTGATTCAATGTGATTCAAAGAATCGAACTAAGTTTCAAAACGATCCCTATGAGGCATTCGTAACGCTGTAATGCACCCGAATGACACATTTCACTAATAACCTGCTTGGTCACTCAGTGTGGACAACCTCACACATCCACAAAGTTATATCACCTCAGTAAGGAACACATCTCTTTCCATTCTCAATAAACGTTGACTGAATTAGAAACACGAATTCGAGTTTCCGTTTGTGTGCATGAACGATGTAAATTAGCAGCCCTATTACCTGCAGCTATTCTTTCCTAAGAGAAGATAGAGCTTACTCATAGAGTTTAACCAGACGCCGTACAACGAGGAGTGCTCCTAGCCAAGAGGGTCCATCAACCGAATGCAGTAATGTTGTCACTTTTTGTGGCAAAAGAGGCCATTCTTTTGGGAAATCATGTCTCATAATTGTGCCAACTGCTGTGCACAATTGCACTCTGAAAATACAATTTAAGTCAGCTGAATTATTGCTCAATAAATAAAGAAAACAATACACTCATTCATTCACTTAAATATATTAGCTGAGAAATTTATATAGCAACAAACTGCGTAATAAATACTACAAGTGGAATATTTTTTGCAATGAAGTTCCCAACAAATATGAATAAAATCCTCAAAGAAAAATAATTCAATAACAGTCACTATCATTTAATATTTATTATTCTGCCTCCAGCAAAACAAACATGAACAATGACCCTGAAATGCCTATACCCATGGGGACGGGAATTATCAAAAAATCACGGGAATTAAGAAATTACGAATTAGCTCACCACAGTGAAATATCACCGAAGATCTTCGAATCATCGAGTCAAGTAATTTTGCATGATGGCGATTTAACATTTTTTCATCGCCTCAGGTGGTAAGTATTGCTCAGAATCAACTATGAAAAAAGTTGTTTAAAAATATTGCTAATATTTACCAAAAATTTGAATCAATTGTAAAAATTTTTGTGCGTTTTTGCAAAATCCCATTCAAAAACTGCGTTACGAAGAAGCCATGCCTACGCTTATACAGCATCCATTGAAACTGGATTTGTGAAATTTCGAGGATCTCATGCAAACCATGGGATGACCTTCTACGTCATGCCCCGTACTTATTCATCAACTTTAAAAAAGTTACAAGTGCATAAATTTTATAAACTTTGCAAAGATTTTACCAAAAAATTGCACAAATTTTTTACCCCCTTTATTTACATTTTATATCATCAAGCTGGTTGCAATGAAGACAAATATTTTGCAGGAAATTTGTATTAGTACCCGATCGATTAAATTATTTCCTTATGAGTCTATATCACTTGCACACATTATTATTCCTTTTTAATTTATGAACACGATTGGTCAGACGATCGGAATGCTAGAGCGTGTATCGTATCAACTCGCCTAGCACGATTCCCTAATTACCTACTATAAATATGGAATTAGTTCTTAAGAAAGTGTAAAGGCAATTGAATCAACAATATGAAATACATTTGGGTACCAATTCAGGGCTGATATGATTTAAATGAATAAATAAATAAACAAATGAATAAATAACTAAAGAAATAAGTAAATAAATAAATAACCTAAAAAAATAAATGCATGCACATTGCAAACATGTATACATATATAACGATATATATAACGCTTAAATAATCTGGAATGTTAAAATTTTTCTAAAACTTTTTAAAACCTAAAACCATCAGAAATGTTTCAGCAAAGGCATATTACAATCAGTTTATTGAAAAATAGTGAAGACTCCTCAGCAATAGCAAAACAAAGAATGTAACCTGATCGCTTCAGGGGATGCCACTATGGCATCTATGATGTGCTCACGAATAATATGCTTGTCCTGCTCCGGAAGTACGAATGTGCCCGATGCCTTCTCCTCTTCGTCTAACGCCCAACTCCTCAAATTGCTTACTGCTTTTACTTGTCCTTCATAGATGTCAACATCTGTTCGAAAAGTTCACCTAGGGCTGTGAACCTGGGGGGCGAAACTGTCGTGGCTAGATCCCTGCCGAAGCGAAGGAAATGGAGGGAGTGAAGGCAATGTTTTGGGTGAAAGTTCACACTACCTCCTGCTTCAGGTAGGGAGTATAATGGAATCTGCAGTGAAGAACTATTAGAAAGAACCAAGAGGTCAGGCTAAACTATCGGATACTGAGGTCCACATTAGGAACCAGCAATGAGCTATTATATCAAGTGATAAGTCTATAGAGTGAGTGCATCGCACCCGTTACTTAAATTAAAAGATGAAAAGGGCGTCGGATATCGAAAATAGATGGGAATTAAGTTGTTTTAAAGGATCGGAATGCTTTAAGATATTCTTAAACTATAAATTCAAGTGAGCTAAGTACAATATTCCAATTAAACTTGAAGAAGAGACTGAAAGTTAAGTGATATTTCTACAATGAAGATCCTAGAGATATAAAATTTTGCAAAAGTTTCATAATTTAACACATTTCCACATCTTTGATAATTTTTACTTATAAGTAGAAAAAAAAAAGTGAATACAAGAAAAAACCTATTAATAACGTTTTTGAGATAAATAACAGCAGCTTGTCGAGCAGAGCAATCCACACTCTCGTCCATAATAATTTGTAATAGAAGAGGTGCAAATCCCATCAACTTTGTCGCCTGCAAGCTCAATTTCCACTCAAAATTTCTCAAAAACTTCATATAAAGCGAGTTTCACTAATGAACAAATGTGTTTAATTGCAATTCGTTCATATATTTCTCTATGCCATATATTTTAAAAATAGTCGAAAATCTCATGCTCACTAATCCACGATGAAAAACTTTCGAGCAGATTACAAAAACTATCGGAGAGCAGAGACCATAACCTTCACTCTATTCTTCCTCTCTAGTAGATGTCAATATTCATAGACTCTAATTAATTAAGTCCCCGAAATAACGTTAAAGCTCAATGATAGTGAGTATTGCAGCATGCTTTAAGTCGTGGAAGTGCGTGCTCATCTGTTCCCTACAACTATGTGCGAGAAGCGATATGATCAGGCTTATGAAAGTGAGGGAATAACAATGTAATCTCTTTCATTTATTCCACCTTTTCACCTCCCCCTCCCCCTCCCCTTCCCCTTATCCTCGAGCATCAATCACCTGTGGTCCAATTATTCTGCAGCACAGTCGCTACCGATGAGTGTACATAAAATCACAAACAGTGGGGGAGGGGACGGGGGGGGGAGGGGGGTAAAAGAAAGAAAAAGAAAGGGTGCGTACCATCACAGCTGGCCCAATAAGCGTATTCTGCAAGTGAACCTGTTACGTGCATATATATGTTCGCAATATTTAAATCAAGAAAACGTTGATAGAAAAATGCGGAATGAATGCGACGCTTAGTATTGAATCTTCGCAAAAAAAGTATAAAAAAATTTACATGGTCAAGATAGACAGTGGCGTCTTTCTGATTGGTCGACGAAGTGGTGGCCTGAAGGGCACGAACGACTCCATCGCGTTCCATGCTCACAGTTCCGCTCATCAGCTAACAATTACCGTCCCTTTTATGGCGGTATGTTCAGCCCAACTGAAAACAACAATTTCAACTTTAAATGCATATGCAAATTAGCGTCAATGAATGTGAAATTTTGAATTTTTACGAGAAATAAATTTCCAAAGAAAATGAAGAGAAACAGAGATAAAAAAGTATGAAACAAAGAATTTTTATATAATATGGATAGATGATAAACGAATGAGATAAGCGGAGAATGAATACGGATAGCATCTGTGATGTAAACGTACGCAGAAAAAAAAGAGATTTTTTTAAATCTTGCGAATGATGATCTATATTTTCGCAGTAAATTTCACTATTATTGGAAGATGGGCGTTTCGACATTGTATCATCACTTATATAACCCCCGGGTTTATATCCAAACTTAGATATACAGTAGATTTTATTATCACCACCAACATGGCTATTTCAACACTTTCTACGTATGGCTATAAAATTTACATTTGCAAAATGCAATACAACGATGATGACGCATCTGCGCATCCGTATACATATTCGTCTATCAGGTATACAATTGGATAGGCATTTAAATGCGCTAAGATCGAATATACTTTGCAACCAACCGGGTTCAATTTATGGATGATCGGATCAAGAAATAAGTGGCGTCTAAGAAGGGCTAGAATTTGTATTCCCACTCGACTGACCAACCACTTCCATAAATTACCACCTTGTTTCCCCACTCGAATGACCAATCACTTCCATAAATTGCCGCCAAATGCTAAATATGATCCTTTTTTTTTACTAACTCAACCTCTTGAATAATCTCTTAAAGAAAATCCATCTTTCCTTGAGAAAAACCAATGCAGAATAATAAAAACCAACCGATGCGCAAAATGTATGCAAATTTTTTTTTCGCAACATTAAAATGCATATAGTGTTGTGGGAAATGATATAGCAATATTGCAAAATATTAAGTGAATTCTAACAAAAGAAGAGATCATTAAGTAAAATATATAACAAACCAAAAAAAAATTGCATGAATTTGGGTGGTTGCCAACTTGGAACTAGCTAATAAGCACATACATACATATATAAATAAGCGAACAATGATATCGCCATAAAAATGAGTCACTTAATAGATTTGTAGAGACTATTCGATGAACTAAAATATGGATGCGTTACGATTTTATGATTTACAAATAACTTGTATGCGTAGCTAATCCTATGAAAGTTCAGACTATATTTATTACATTCTCATACTTTACACTAAATGCTTTTGATAAAAAAAGGACATAATTGAGATGAAACATTAAAAAATAATAAATAAATAAAATAAAAATAAAATCATCTTCGATTGCATTATGTTAAAATATCAACTTCCGAGATGATATAATAAAGCAACAACATGAACAAACAATATGCTATCCCAATGATGAGAGGAAATCGATCAATCCCAACGAATTGTGAATATTTGATACATTAAAAAAAAAAATTAAAATATCATAAAATGGGATAAAAAATTGACGAAGTTTTGTTATATGCTGAAATGATGCATCGCTTTATAAACAGGTAAAACAAATAAGAAACTCATAAAGACTATAAATGTTAACCTCTTCTAGGATGACTACTTCAAACCGAAACAATCAACCATATCTAGAAAGGCTTACACCTGCCCAAGAAAATACCCTAATTAAGCGGCTCTAAAAGAAGTAAAACCTCAATCAAAATCGACTTCAAACAACAATGAAGTAAGAGGCCTTCAGAATGATATTAGAATATATCGCTGCAATGTTCATGCAAGGTTTTGAGTGGAAAATATCGACCGCAGATGACACCGCTTTCAGCTTGTTGTTGACAAGTGAAATGTTGAATTCTGCTTTTAGACGATTGTTCTTGTTCCGGTGAAAATTTCCCAATTTGTGCACTGCCCATTTACTTGTGGGAGGGCAGAGTTACCCATGGTGTTGGGTACCCACTCCGGGGATTGGTGGTTGCGGAGTACCGTTACATGTTTTATATATTGTGGTCTTGGTTGCATAAGTCGATTACTAATATAACCGAGACTTCCGGACTGGTGAAAGGAGGAGGATTATTGACCACAATAGACCAAACGTGCTGGTTGCTGAAATTTCGAGCTAAACGAGAAATTACCAGTGAACGTATATTAGAGATGACAGGACAGTTGCGCCTCCGCTGAATGCGCCAGGTTGCTGTTGTCGTTCCGCATTGCTTTCAGTTATGAACAAACAGTAAAACAAAGCTTCCCGGACAAATGCGCCCTTTACTACTTACGATGAGCGAGTAAACAGAATATTTTTGCAGTAAAAAAGACATTCAATGCAGCATCAACCAGCAATAAATTCATTTGTGTATTGCTTACTTTCCACCAATAGTACCCAATATCAGTTCATTCAACTAAACTTTTATTCACAAAGAATATATATTGGTTATCCACAGTAATCCATGTCGTCATATAAACCCATCCTTACTAGAGTTTTTACGTAGATGTTTTCTGTTTTTTATAATATTTGTTCTCAAATCTAATTTTTGCGCACGCAATCCCCGCAATCAATTCCCCCCTCTCTACAAAGCCATCATCTTTGAATGTATGAAATTTTATATAATGTAAATATTTTAATAGAAACATCTTCACTTAATGCTTTTTGTATTTACATTTTATTTCCCCTATTTTCTTTCAACTCGATTCGATGCATTATTGTCATCGATGTGCTAATATTTATGTTAATTTTAATTGTGCAAAAAAAGGATCAAATAGAAAAACCCCCGAGGGAATTTAGCAAATAAAGCAATCGGAGGGTATCCCACTCAAGCATCAATCGACTACCCATTATTATTAATGGATAAAATGTGGTACTGAATAATGCTTAATCAACGCCCCGAAAGGTGTGAAATATAGACCTCGAATCATTCGGATGCTCTTCGATCAATCGATTCCATGATCTTGCGTACGCTCAACACAGCCAACGATCTACGCATATCCCATGCAAAACTAACTCATTTCGTAATGAAAAATGCAAAAAGCAAATAAAACAGCCACAAAACACAACCATATATCGTTTTATATAATTGGAGATTTTGTTCTCGTATCGTGATTTGTACATTGAAACTTTCAAAATTCAAATATTTAAAAAAAACATTAACAAAATTGGCATAATTTCAACAAGAGAGAGGAAAAAAAAGGAAACAATACAGCGTTGAAACAATGCCTTCAGGAGGAAAATAACTATACAACAACAAATCGAAGTGAAAGAAATCAACTGCCGACATAAAAAAAAAACATCGGCAAAATATTAGTAAAAAAAAAAGAAATATTATATTAGTTGGATGCTTCAATTGTAAATAAAATCATAATAATGCATAAATATTGAGTATTTAGCCGCAAAAATTCTAAACGATGTGCATATAAATGAGAGAAATCATCATAATTTGATTGCATTATTAGTGAAAAAAAAATTCACAAAATGAACAAATTTCTTTCATAGGGAAATGATTTTTTTAAATTTTTTATTTGTTTAACTTAGAGAGATGCCTCTGAAAAATCATCACTACGATTGCATTCCTTTCCTCCTTATCACCTCATAACGAGATCGGATTTTCGCTACAGATCGCTACAGTAATCGCTACAAAAAAACAAAAGATACAATATGACGTATACATTCAGGATGAATAAATTCACATTTTCACAGTATACCATATACCGTATATCTATTTCAAAAAAATAAAAAATAAAATAATTAAAGAAACAAACAGATCAATATTATACCGGTGTGCAAATACAACGTTGCGGCCCACAAAATTCCAATGATATTCCAACGTTAACCATATAAGCCCAGGTGTAATTCAAACATGATAATGTAACTGCCACCAACTGCATAGTGCATATTTCGCTATCATCACTAATGATCCAACGAATTGGTGCTCTCTATCGATAGGAATTTCAACGAAGCGAAATAAACGCACACTTCCAAAACAAAGTCAACGATTATTTGCGGCCTTCTCCACCTTATTGCTCCATACTAACTGCCTGAGTTTCAGATGGTTTTCCTTCTTTTTCAGTTTCTTCCATCTTTGATTCGTTTGTCTGGTTATTGATAGCATTTTGATCCATACTTGTGCCATTCTCTTCTTTAGTGGTATCCTCCGATTCCATCTTTACTTCATTACTTCTTTCAGTTTCATCGATTTCCATTTCCTCTTCTTTCTGAATAAACTATTCAATTGCTTTCCATACTTTGCATGAGAAATTAAACTCAAATCGAACGCAAACAGCATCTTTCGAAGCCCAGTTGACAATACAAACGTCAAATCGATTACCTAGAGATCATAAATTCTAGTACTGAAGAAAGAAAACATCTTTGCTCGCTGACTAAATTATGTTCATTCCTTTCGGGAGTTTGGTGCGTATGTATTAAACAAATATGAGCTCCAAGACTCTTTCGCAGACAAAGTGATATCAAAGAGTTTTACATTCAACTAAAAACTCTATACTGATCACTCCGATGAATTGAATAACATGATCAACACTACACAACGACCCTTAAATGTAGGAAATACTGATGGAAGAATTAAGCAAAACAAACAAAATTAACCTTAACTGGCTCCGGAGCTGATTCGCGAACCGCCCTTTTGCCTGCCGATAGGTTCATTGGAGTAGCCTCATCGACAACAGATTCCTCGCTTTTGATCACAGCCGATCCGTTTTCCTGAAGTTTATGGCATCATTCACTGTGGAGAGCAGAAGAACAAGGAATAATACGCCCTTAAACATGAAAAGCAACAACTTATGAAACTGTTCTATGTGTAGGGCAAGATGAGAGGATATAAAAAATTGCAGCTCGATGGGATTCCCCTCATATCAAGCTGTAGCTTTCCGTTTTCACATTATAATCCATACTTACCCTCATATGCAATCATAAACGGGCAACAGCTATTTGGAGCAGCGATCTCATAATCAAATTTATATTCAAGCTTCATACTCAACAGAAATTATTGACTTCAATGTAGTATTCAAACATAAATAACCAATCGTATATTGTTGTCTTTCACGACTCGAATAATGCAATGCAAATGCTATTCTTCATAAATTACAAATGAAGGTCATCCAGCTTTAAGCAATGCTTCTATTTTCGAAAGTCCAATCCAGGACTTACCATCTTTATCTGATCGCCACTCGCTTTCGTATCCATTGAGAAATCGCATTCATCCACCTAAAGTTGAAATTCATCAAATAATTCAACACAAGAGTCTCTCCATTTTTGCTCCTAGATATCGAATAGTATAGATCGATATCATCAATTAAACAATAAAAGTAATGCGAAACAAGCCTCTAATCACTGCGATTTTAGTCGACAAAAATTCAACGGCAACAATCCAATATTTTCAATTTCAAACAAAAAAAAAACTACTTTAGTGCTGAATATTGAAAGGAAATATTTTTAAAAAAATATCGATGAAAAAAGATTAAACACTTCAAAAAAATATTTGACATAAAAGAAAAGAGAGAAAAATCTCTACATATATTTATGCATTATTAAACAACACAAAAGCACTGAATTAAGTACTACTTCAAATAGATATGTGAACATTTCAAGTAAGCAAAACTGTTGATCTGCACGAATGAATTCTTATATAGCCAACTTTTCTAAACCACAATCTATACCAACATAAGGACAAAGAATTCTTGAAAAAACAATAGATCTAAAAAAAAGTTCGAATTGTTTTCAGTAGAAAAAAACCTTGAGGAAAAAATTCTGCTCAATTCTTTGTGGTCGTTCATCCTCTATCATCGATATCTCTTCCGCCCCACTCACTCGTTCTCCATTTTCGGTGACCGTTGTGACAACATTGATGTTCTTTTCGAGGGCTCTCAGATACTTATCGGTTCGCTTGTAGTGACGCGATGGAGTTGTGAGAAGCTCACACAACCTAAACTTTCGGATATAAACCAACCAACATCCGTAAAGGGATATCATCGTATATCAGCTAAACAACGATCGAGGGCCATCTATCCTCTCGCTCAGACAGAGATCTGCACCTTTCGGTGAAGCGCGGTGTTAACCTCTATATCAAAAAAAAACCTATGATTCACAATTATTTGTAAGTAATCGCAAAAAGAACCCAAGGAGTCAAACCGGAGCCTCACTATTTAAATATCAAAGCAAACAGGGCCTCAATTATTAAATCATTAAGCTCATAACTTTCTAAAACATCCATCAGAGAAATAAAATCCTAAAATGATACAACTCCAAAAAGGATGTTCCACCTTTCAGGACAAAATAAAATCAAAAAGAACCAAAGGCCGAAAAGAGCTCGAGACCTGCCTTACCTTAGATGCTACTTTTCGAATCGAATTTTCTAACAATTGTGGAAAGGGTACAACTCAGAATAAAATCGCAAAGAGATACCTCTGAATTGTGAAGGGCGTCCCATCGAATTCGCTCGCCTTTCGCATGATAAACTCTCGTTGCGACCTCAACTCTTCATCTGAGATCATCGTATCTTTACTACCATCGGCCAGACTCTCTGCCTCAACGCACAACATCTCTGACATTGTCAACTGAAATTCCATCAGTGAGAACACTTCTGCTATCAAATCACACTATACAATGCCTTTGATTCGAACGTATGGCGCACGGGTTTGGTATCCCTTCCAACCGAAATTAAAAACTATTTCCCACAATGAAGAGCAACAAACCTTCATTAGGGCCGTCTATTAAACAGCATTCCATAAAGAACCAATTAAATAAGCATTAGACTTTGCAGATTAAGGAATACATAGACAGCTGGCATCAAACTATGACAAGTTTATATTTTAGTTAGGTATTACATCGGTTTTCGATACCGCCAATGTCCATCGATGAGAATATCGTTAGCTTTGAATTCCGCCCACATCAAAATGGGAAAACACTATGAAAACAATCAGCAACAAAAGAAGACAGTTCCTCTCTTGTCCCACCGTTGAATTCTATCTATCCGCTTCAATATTTTCAACCAAAAAAAACCAACTAGTACCATCTGATGGTGTGGCGTTTGCAAGTGCTTCCTCTATATGCCTCTAGCATCTTAATGTCATCGCCTTATTATATGCTTATAATCATGTAAAAACAGATATTTCAATATAAGAATGAGGTGATAAAAACAGAGAACGTCAAAAAAAAGTTCTCCAAATAAACATGTGAAATGCTCGAAAAAACGAATAAAAAGTAAACGAACCTCAAGCTTCCATAGAAACGCAGGACGAACAATATCCCACTTGAATAATGGCTTGCCCACTTTGGCAACCAATTCAAAATATTCGTCGATTTCCCTCACCGGGCATCTTGAAAAGCCTTTCGGTGGTCTCCTTAGCAATCTCTTCAATTGCTCTAATTCATATATTATTACACTGACGATGCAATCAAATATGAAAATATATAATGCCTACAATATGCAAAGTATTTGACTATTTTTTGATAAATGTGTACTTTTTTTCATGGAGAAAGGGCTACTTTAACATAAAGCTTTATCTCAGTTACCTGAGGTCACTCATATTTCTTTACCTCAGCTACCTGAGGTCACTAACTTAGATCCATTTGTCTTTTCCACAATATAATATAAGGCAAATTGCACCGTGTAGCGTCGGCACCTTATATATCAAAGTGATCTGTGTCAACGGACGATGAATGAAACCTAAATTCGCTTCGACTGATTGCCTTTATTACGACTTCTTATTTACCAAAAACTAAATTAAATAAAACATTTTCTGCCAAATGGTACAATCGATTAATCAATCACCTAAGGGAACGCAGATCAGTATTTTCCACTACTGTTTTGAATATTGTTGTAGCTAATTATTTTAGCACCAGTCAGCTGGTTCAAATAAATAAACTCAAAAAAAGCATAATATCGTGCTAAATTCTCCACGAATGTTTTACTAGTTATTTTTCTCACCCACGCACCATTTATATATCTGCCAAAATATAATCGTATGTAAAACGAACGATGCAATATTTAAAAAATTTCTTATTTAGTCAACAAAATGATTACAAGCAGCTAACTTATTAAGGTTAACCGTGCAAAAGAAAAAAAAAAGAATTAGGAAATATAACTTAAAAAAATGAATAAAACAAAAGTCCTTACGAGTACCTCATCAGGTGGGATAAATGCAACGAGTGCAGAATGTAGTTTAGCTAAACGTTCATCGCTGATATTTCGTGAATCAAATATCTTATCGGCTGTTTCTTGTTGCACCATTTCGCCTCAAGTCCTATAATATGGAAATTTTTTTTTTTTAATCTCCCTCCACCCATTTTTTTAGGGAGTTGCAAGCATCAATAATCCTAAAATGAAAAAAAAAAGTAGTTTCATATAAAAAATCATCGAAAAAAAAGCTACTGAATGTTAAGCAAAGTTTTACCATCGTACTAAATTGTAATTTTTTTTTCAGGGCTTTTGCGTGAAAATATTTTTCCTATGTTATATAAAGTCATAAGTGCGTATGAGTAACAAAAATTTCAAAGATATAAACGATGTCAGCCTAATGTATAGAGAGATTTTTTAATGAGTAATTAAGCTATGATTTTCGATGTTATTCTTGAAGATTCAAATTTTATCTATTATTCGTTTATCAATTTTTTAATGCATATTTTATATGTATTGTTGATGTTTTTTATTGTATGTTTATGTTATTATATATGATTCATTTCGGTTAATAACTCAAATTACTAACTTCAATTTTAGTTGCACGGTTGATTTCACATTACGTACTTTGTAACATTCAACTATGCTGGTAGTTATCCAACTTGCCGCCTACAACTTCAAAACAAAAGACACTTTTGAAAGTCGAGGATTTTTATCATGTGTGGCGCACGAGCAAAAAAAGGTTGCCGCACGCTTAGGATGGGATTTGATTAAGCTAAGCAAAAGAGAAAGCTGTTTTCTTGAAATCAAAAAAAAAGATGGAAAAGGATGCCAAACGGGTTAACATCACTTGTATTTTTACATTCACCTAGCTGACCAACCAATTCCATAAATTAGGAGATACAGAAAAAAAAAGCTCTAAAGTGGCTGGCACATGCGAAATATACACATTTCATAATAGTATTAATGATGTTTATAGTATTAATAAATGATTGCCGAATTGAAACGATCGAATGAACTGATAAAAAGAAAAATAAATATAAAACTAGCACAAATACAACTTCACCTCCCCGTAATTTCGTTAATAAATTCATAAAAAATGACATAATAATTAATCAACATGCACCTTGTAAAAATCAATTACTGAAAGTGTCAAAAGAAATGTCCCTCATAGAAGCTCACGAATGAAATATAGCTAAAACGGAAATTAAGCTTTAAGCTTTTTAGAAAGGCGGAAAAAATATGCAAAACATTCTATAGATCCATGAATAGATGCTAAACAAGAGAAGTGGAATTGCATTGCCGGAGCATTATCGGAGCATCAACATCCGGAAACGAATACTGAAGAAACTTGTCTAAGAAAAAGAGATCCCACTCACTCTTGATGATCTAATTCCAACGGCTCGTAGACGCGCAACTCAGCGTTTTTTAGCTATTGGCAAAACGCCGATAAAAAGAACATTCGCTTCAAGACTAAATACTTTATAAACTTGCAGAATTACGATTTTGTTTGTTGTTGCAAAAGTGGCATGGATGGGTCGCATCGATCGGAGGGTTACAGTGAGAAAAAACATCAGTTCATTTCATATATTGCATTGGCAGTCATTTATTAAATCTACTTGTCGATTATAGCTGAACTTTTTCAGATGCGAGGAAAGAATAAGGATTGCTGCAATAGGGAAGGAACGAGGGAGGGAGAGGGGAGAGAGGGAGAAGGGAGGGTGATAGAAAATGGGGACAATGGAAGGTATAGGACGTTAGAGGGTCATCTCCCAACACTCAGGGAACTTTATTCCAGAAATTCGGTACGATTTTCTGGATTGGGGTGC
Organism: Baylisascaris schroederi; assembly: GCA_006503575.1. Lineage (NCBI taxonomy): Eukaryota > Metazoa > Nematoda > Chromadorea > Rhabditida > Ascarididae > Baylisascaris > Baylisascaris schroederi. Next base: position 744,019 of record QEWY01001444.1, on the reverse strand, counting down.
AAATTTGAACACATGGTTGTAACCCACTTCAAAAACATCTGTTTATGTAATTGCGATAGCTCAATCACCATTCAAGCGTAGAATCTATTTTTCGTAGATTTATCGGTGTTATTTTCTACCATCTATTGTCCACTACGCACCATTGGGATCAACCAACGAGTGGACAGTAGAGTGACCACATCGATCGTATTTTGCGGGACACCTTGAGCGAATTTCTGAACTTTTATGCAAGTACATTTACTCTATAATCCCCGAAAAAACGATTTTTCTTTTTGAAAAAATGGCGGCTTAGAACGATTTTTTTTTTAGTTGCATGTTTATGCAACCGGTCAGTTCCATAGGAGATTGTATATCGAGCCATTTTCTTATGCAAATTTGCAAGCTTTATGTCATTTTTATGCAAATTTATGTTATTTTCAAGCGCTTTTGCAAATTCGCTATGCAAATCTGCGTGTCTATATGTTCTATAGTCTTGGCTTTAAATCCAATGAAGTTGGAGCTAAGAAATTTGGTGGATATAGTGGGTACATTAAGACAAGCTTGTATGCCATAATTCACTTTGATCCATCTATATCTGCTTTGAACGATTGGGCATTTAATGGGTGAAAAGAACTTGCAAACCCCTCCTTCATAAAGGTTTTTCTTTATGTTGAAATACACTCGAACTTTTAATGTTCGACATTTCCAGTTTTTGTTCAACTCACTATATACATTGTAAGAATCGTTTCTGGCGAGCAATATTTGCATAATTAACTTAAACCTGAATGAATATATTCAATAGTAAAATATACATAGTTACTATGAGGTGTTATTTACACGGTAGGGTATTATATCTATGACTTTCCCAGCCCCCACCTCCTTCCCTCAGGTATATTTATACCCGAACCCTCACCTATACCTCCTCCATCCTGAAAAGTTGACATTGAAATATGTGAAATATTAGTGGTCACATGACGTTAAACCATTTGAAGTGTTCTATTAATATAAAGTGAACAAATTGATACTGCAGTAATATATTAGACCGCGCTGTAAAATATATTCATTCGCTCACATCATTTACTTGTCGTTTAATGTTCGATTTTCACAATGGATAATTCAATTTTTTTTCAATAATCCTTAACTTTATAGTGAATTATTTCGAGTTTATATTGTTATAAGACGGATTGATCGTGTTATTGATCTATTCAGAAGTTTATCTATAACTTTTATATGAGTATTTATGAATAGAGAATTGATTTTTTATTATCGATGAAATTGTTGAGACGAAAATGATTGAAAAATTGAGCTTAGTTCAATATTTGATCCGTTAATTTCTAGAAATTTTAATTTAACGATTGATAAGGATATCAGGGAAGGTTTTATTTATTTATTTAATTTGTTTATGTTGTATATTCGAGTGAGTGAAGATTATATTATTGTTTTGAATTTTCAATAAGTGTACCTATTCAAAGCTCATAATTATCGAATTTTCTTGCAATTGCAAATTTGCGAAATTTGTGCTCGATTTGAAGAAGAGAAAACGAAGAAATATTTAATTGATGAATAAGTTGGTTTCGAATTTTTGACTTCGATGAAATATTTGAATGAGATTATAAAATCTCTCGATTTATAACCAAAATTCGTTGAATCTTTTATCGAATTTGCGTAATTTTATAGAGAAAAATTCTCTCTGCAATCAATCCAGAAATTCCGTTCATTTATCGATGGGATGCATTTGAAGATGCATTAACCTACATCGAATTAATCTTCCCAGTGAACTATTCTTTAGTTTTTTCACATCGTATGGGCAACTGACTTCAGCAACTAAAATACCTTCGTTTTTTTTTTCTTCAAATCCCTCTCCTACTACGTTTTAATGATTTTTTTTTGCTATTGAATAGAACACTTTCAATGTGAACATAAATGTAACTTATGTATGTATGTGTATGTGTGTCTGTGTACTTCTACGATGGTGTCTGTCTATGTCTGCGATTGTCTGAACTCAGAAAAATAGCAATGAGGAAATGTGGTACGCATAGGCGACACTATAAGAAATTTTCCAAGTGAAATCTATGATTCATCAAATTCAAGTTTTTATGATATAAACTTTAAAAAGGTTTTTTTCTGAAGTTTGAAAATAAAATTAAACTTATAAAAGAGTTGTTCCGAAGAAAATTTGCCTTGGTAGAGACAATTGTGGTTGAGTGATTATCAATGAGTTGATTTGAGTGATTATCAATGAGTTGATAAGCAGCGAATTGAGAACATTGATCTTTCGATCTTTAGTTAGTGTTAGAACACATCGTTGAATAGTCGACTACATAGCGGTGCATAAACGTTAATGATTTATTCACAGCTTTAAAGAATATTAGGATATATCTTCTATTTTGCTCATTAATATCGAATGCTTTGAAAATTATTTAAATTTTTTAAATATATTGTATTAGAATTATTAGCAATCTTATCAATGGAAGTTATAACTTTTAAATATCTGACGATAATAAAAAATATTCAAAACGATTAGGTCTTCAACTTAAATATTCAATTTTCAGTATTATTTTTTATATTTGATTAAGTAGTTCATTATGGGGAACTTTTCTTTAGAGGAAGAAAACTCTAAATCAACTTAGAAAATTAGAGAACTAAATCAGTAAACCTATAAATTAGGTACTTGCTATTGATGATATCTGTCTAATACCTGTATTTTGAGTTGTCCACTTCACTGGTCATTCGTTGAGCATATCATAAAGAACTTAACATAAAGATATATTTAGAAAATTGCTAAATGCAAGATTATAGACTCTAGTTTTACAGGTAAATATTAATAGATTCCTGCGTTTCCTATTACTTTATTGCTTACTGTAACTCGCATAAATGGTATTATATCTTATATACATAATTTCCTCTCTCTAAGCCATGCTACGTTCGTCGAGTTGTTTTTCATATGTCTTCTGTATAGAATCTCCCCCCATATTCTATATGAAATCTTGTCTATATTAATTAAATTGGTTACCTTCCGTAGACTCGCCTCCCATTTTACGTCCCTTCCCCTTCCCCTTCTAGCAACTTTATCACTCTTCTTCTTGAATAATCTTTGCACTAAAACAAGGAGCTACGTTTACTGATGTATTTATAAGTATCTCTAAGGTGAATAAAACTACTACAAATGAATATTCAAAATTCAAACAATGCAATGTGCTATCCTGCATAGATACTCATTACGCTCATTTAATGATCATTATATCTACAAACATATGTAATAGCTCTACGAACAATGCAAAGATCAATCCCTAATCCTTGATCTGCTAAATTTAAGCTTTTTTTTTAATGACAAGGATACGATGACAGCTGTCAATTGTCTATGCGGCTGTAAATAAATAGATTGCGCTTCAATCTTAAATTCATTAATACGTTCGCATCGTAATTCAGCAATTCATCGTTGGGAAATATGTTGCTCTTCAGCAATTTTCCTACGTTTATGATATTGTTTTGCATAATTTTTAGCTCAACGATGGCTTCAACAAATGTTCGAATTCCAGAGAAATTTTTAGGTACTTTCAAACTGGATCGTAGTGAAAAATTCGATGAATTTCTTGCTTCTAAAGGTTAGCGTATAAAATATTAAAATTAATTATATTCAGTTATTATTATTTGTGTTGTTTTTTTCTTGTTTTTTTTTTATTCTAATGTTTTTGAATTTACTGCAAATTTATATCGTTTTTTTTTCATTATTATTTAGATTCTTCCAAAGATTTTATCTTATAATTA
>QEWY01001444.1:702100-739728 GCA_006503575.1 Baylisascaris schroederi | reverse complement strand
CTAAAACACATCCATCATCTCTTTGCTGTTCGATATTGATGCATAGAGTTCATTATTTCAGATAACATTCAACTATGATGATGATACAGAAACATTGAAAGAAACGCATATAAGAATTGATGACCCAAACGATAAAGGCGAAACCTATTATTATACGATCGAGGGGGATGAATTAGTTTTGGTGAGGTTGAGTTATGAACTCTTCTTGAACTTCTTTTTTTTTAAAGGATCGGCAGCGAATGAAGCGGTCGTAACGAAATTGAACTTTGAATTGAGAGAGTTTATACGTCGGACATAAAAAGTCGAGAAATCACGAATTATACTCCGATGCTAAGAAAATTTGCATATAAAAAAAGCTTGCATATTAAAAAATGCTAATTAAATTTGCATAAATATCCGTTCAGTTCAAGCCTTTCTCAACATTCGTACGTTTTTATGAGCTTAAAGTGAAAAAATATGAAACGGGTTTCAAAAATTTTTGAAAATTTTTTATCACATTCATTTTACGAATTACTCTTCAATCATGCTGAAGGATTTTTTCACTGTTAATTTATAAAAAAAATGCAACGGAAATTTGGCAATAAAATTCCATAGGAATGTCGAACGTTCCTCGAATTGCATAAAGCGAAATATTCGAATTTCATTCAAAAAATTTGAATCTTTTTTTTTTTTTGGAAGAAGCAGAAATTGGATACATTTCTAAAAGAAATTACAGCATCTATTGCAAATTATTTTAGGATTTATCATTTAATTTCTCATGTGTTTTTTTATTTTCAGAAAATGGCGAATGATAAAGTTACATGCAGACGATTTTTCAAGCGAGAATAAACCTCATCATAATGTTGTTCTATCGAATTCAGTTTTTTTTTTGCACGATATTATTTGTAATGTTTCAAGAAATTACTTATTATATAAGAGTATATAAATTGAGAAATGATCGTTTAAATTGTTTATTTAATTTTTTTTTTTTGGTTATTCGAAAACTTTCTAACCAAATTATCTACATTTGAAGAAAATATTTTTTCACTTTTTTATATTACTGTAGTCTTTTTCCAATTTAATTTTAAAATTAATGCTCTATTGTATTATAATTTCGTTCTTTTTTTTTGATATGCTATATTGCAAATATTTCTCATAATTGTTTATTTAATGGGGGTTTTTTTTTGAACTAAAATAAAAGTTGTTGTTCACTAAACTGTCATTTTTGCACTATAGTATTTCCTGATAGATATGAATTGTGATTGCACTATTCGATTTTTCGATAACACTATAGTAAGAGACATTGAAATGATGAGATCGAAATTGCGATAATGCATCGAAATATTTGAGTGCAATTTTCAAAGGTGTAATTGTTGAAGTTTGACTTATAATTGAATGCATATTACTGGATCATTAACAATTTTCATTGTTTATTCGTGTAATTTTTACGATGATGTCAAAATATGTTATGTGAATCTCGGCGCAAAAAATTTATGAGCAATATCTATTATTAACGTTACCATTTAAATCTATTTTAAAAATTTAATATTTTGAAGAGATTTTATTTCGGCGCAAAATTTAAGTATTTTTTACTTGGTGAGAGAAGATAAAAACTTTTGAAGAGATGTTGCTCAATGGTTTAAAAAATATTAGAGTGAAATCATTGACATATTGAAAGAAAAATTTCCATTGAATGAAAAAACGATCAGAAAATTTTTTATTGCAATTTGAAAACTTTCGACCAATGATAGTTATTTTCATCAAAGCAATTAATTGATAAATCATCGTTTATCATCAGAATGATAAGAAATAATCACCTACGGGTAAATACTGACATCGCGAGCATTAATTTATTGCATAGCAATAAACAATTTTTGCCTTAAATCTGACAAATAATTCCTCTAAATGCCTTCAGAAGAGATTCTTTTTGCCGAGGTCGAATATTGTGGCACGATAAGTGTACGGATGATCCTCGCCACAATCGTATGTTGTGCACTCAAGATGAAACATCAAAGCTGATACCGCTTATCACTTATCAAATCGTTCGCTTCGGCATTTCGTTGATCACCGCAGCAAACATCGACGAAACATTTATATAAAAGCATCACAATGTGCACTTCAATGATTCTATACGCCTTGGCAGTGTTCGTTTCGCTTTCCATTGTTCCCAATCGTTACGCTAGGTGATAAGTGCTAGCCAGCAATACTGCGAATTATTATTGCTTTAATTCACGGATATTTGCAATTACAATATTTTAAAATAGAAGAGATACCAATGAATGTAATTCAGTCATCGATATTGGAATGGAGGAGAACAATTTTCTAAATTTTGAAAGGAAACGATTAGAACTCACAACTCATGAGAGTGTTGTGCAGTAAACAATCACTCTTAGACATAATATATTCACTACAGCAAGACGAGTAACCTTATTTATCTTGTTTAACGATATTATACAATCTTGGCCGGAAAGACAAGCATCACAACTTGTAGATGTTTGAGTTTCTAGAAGAGTTTCCGAAGGTTTCATGTTTCTGCGTTGAGCTCGATCTCGGGTTGAAGCTGAAGCAATCTTTGAGGTAAAATGAAGAGCCGCACGAGGTGGACAACATTACATTTCGTTTAGAGTGCCAGCATACTATACATACTTATGAATTTATACCTATATATATTTTATTGTATGTTCGTATATTCGTTCATCACCACAATTATTTCACCTAACTACCAAAGAAGTTCTCACTACAACAGGATCGGCCTCTTGAAGTGTTGCTATAGTAGAATAAAATAGGTGCCTCATTGCTGACGCCTATAGTTTTGTTTATGTTGGAAATAAACAATCACCTCCGAGAGAACTTCATAAATACTCCACAAGTGATTTATGCTCACATAGGCGTAAACTACTACCAATGAGGCGATTGTAAATTTCATTTGTTATACATAATATACCTTGTACGTAACGCATTAGTGAAAGCGGTTGATCAACTTAATAGGATGACGTCATTTTTTGATACGAAACTTAATATTTTTTATATTCATGAAATTTGTGATTTATAGAAATACGCATCTTTTATTACTTGCCGATAATTTGTGAAATTATTTTCCTTTAATGAACGAAACCGCAAAACTACTCTTCTCATCTACTTTTTTGTTGTACACATTTTATTTCTTGAAATATATTATGAGAGGAATTTTTAAATTATGATGCATCAAAGTGTATACGGATGTTCCTTTCGTCACATATCATATTCTTGTGGTTTCACATCTTTATGTTTAACATTAGAGCAAAAGAATGTTTAACATTTACACACTTAAAAACGTAAAAAAATCAGCACATAATTTGCAGCGATTGAATTTTTTACCGGATTGCGAGAAGTTAATCTTTTTTTGACGGATTTTTCTCGAACGAATTTTTGCAGAAGCTTGCGATTAGTTTTATCGCAAAAAATTTGTCTCTGAAATATTCTAAAGAAATTTATCTTCCCTAGTCACCTGAGGTATCCGTGTTATAAGCGAAGTGATGTTTAACGCCAATGTTGATTCCAATATTCATAAGCATGCACTTACAATTAAATAATAAATATTGCAGATGCGTTGTCTTATCGCTTTACTTCTAACTGTACTGATTATCACTCTCGAGGTACAAGCGAAGACTTTGCCCGACAAATTCCTCGGTACATTCAAACTTGAACGGGATGAAAACTTTGATGATTATCTCAAGGCAAGAGGTGAGTCTTGAATTAATTTATCGATGAATTTTTAAATGTAAAGCAGATATAAAGTGGTTTATATGAAGACGATGGTAGTGAACGATTGAATGAAACTGGAAAATGAACAGAATTTCTTCCGAGAAGTGCTCCTTCTTCTCCATCGTTCGTTAAAAAATCTTCATCCTTCTATTTTAGAGTTATCCTCTCTCTTAGTAAGCACACCTCGAGACTATACTCTGTTCAGCGGAGATACGTTAGGTTTCCCATGATGAACTGGTTGCAAATATCAGAATCAATGAAAAAAAATTTGAGGATATGGATGGATCATGAGACAGGTGATCAAGCTTGCGGGTGTGACGAAAAAATTCCGCAATGCAGCATCGGGAAAGCCTGATCGATATGATATGGAGAATCTAACGACGAAGAAAGACACGCATCACAAAGATTGGGCTCTTGGAGAGGAATTCCAAGATGAAGCACTTGATAGCACTCAACATAAGGCAATTATTTTCGTTCATTCTACGATAGCAATCAAACGCCACGAAATACTTTGAGATAAAAGTGGTGTGACCATTATTTATTACTTTATGCGGATTAAATTTTAGCGTGAAACTCGCAATGACTAAAGTAATGGAACTGCATGAGTATAGTCGGAATTGCAGATTGTTGGGAAGTTCCTTCCAATTGGTTGGATTTCTATCAATTTATAAACTAATGAATCAGATGCATAAAAGAGGAAAGATTAGCGTTAATTTAACAATCTTATAGTGCGTTAGATGTTATCAGTAGTTGTGACTTTTGAGTTAAAGATTTAAACGAATGACTATGACGCAAATACAATTTCGGCGACATCGAATTTTTGCAGTGATCAATAGTATTTCTTTTTTTAACGTAAAAACTGGTATGCATGTAGTGTTATGACGTAAAAAAACTGGAACGATGTATAATGTTTTCGTTCAGTATAAACACTTTTGCGCGTTTGAGTAAAAACATTAGATTAGTGTAATGTTTATGAAGCAAATATCAAGTTTGATCTAAAAATATCGAAACAAATGGAATATTTGAGTTGAATAATTTAGATCACATTCGACCTGAAAGATCCAAACACATTGACCGAAAAGCATGTTAAAATCGACGATCCAACCGATGTGGAGATCTATGAATACAGACGTGATGGCGATTATCTCGTTATGGTTAGTCGACGTTCCATTCTTTCTATTTTTCCTTTTTTTTCAAGTAACAATTGAGTGACCGTTAAAAGGATTGGTCAGTTATCGACCGGTCATACGTGGAATAGTATGAGATTTCAGTGATAGATCAAATAAATCAAAGTTCATGCCTCAGTGTGTAATTCGATATTACATTTTAGCCATCCTATAGCATGATCATCTATAATCACCTGTAATGGTAGTTGAGTGTACAAACTTCATCTCAAATCGTCTGAAATTGTTTATGCTTAAACGCAACAACTGCTCTTTTTGTTCATCCACATCAATCCTGTATATACATGATCAAATATTGACTTCAATATGAGCGTGTAATCTTAGAGCTTATGTTCTTCTCTTAAAAAAAATAGACTTTTTGCAGAAGATGTCATGGAAAGGCGTATCTACAAATCGTTATTATAAAAAACAATAATCGAATTGATCCACAAGAATAATCTTCTCATTTTCGAAACTGTCGTAAAAAAAAATCACTCATATCGATGTTGATTATATTATCACTTTTGCTCTGTTCGTTTATTATTGACAGCTGCCGCAATAAATTCATTGGATAAGATGTTGTTGTCCTACATTATCATATAATCGAAGATGAAGTCACTTTAATGAATTTATAAAATGACCATTATATATCACATTTGAGGCTTTCTTCATCGGCAGCACAAATATGTGGATCACTTTCGTTCGTCAAGCTCAAGAGTATCATCGTTTTTTTCGTACGTAATGGTCAAATAGGGATGGAAACGAATCAGTCTCTACTTGTATGGTTGCGCGTTTTCAAACCTATTTGACATTGTATGCGCTGCACTGGGTTATTTGATGGTTTGGCATCTACTGTGGTTGAGCTGAGGGTCATATAACATGATTAAATATGAGTAGCGGGTCGTAGGCTGGGAGAGCATTGTGTGGCGGGGTTGGGCGTTAGATGATTGGAGGGCGATGAGTCAATCGTTCTGTTCGGGTTTCTAGCTGAGAAAATGCGAAGAAAAAATTGTGATCACTACCGAACAGAGCGAAGAGACGGTGTAACTGCATTGCGATAAGGGAGAACAACTTGTGGGGATAAAAATTTTTTCGAGGCGGAGATATTCCAGCAAGACGCTTACTCTTACAAAGTGATGGGACCGAATAGCAGGAAATGCTCATTTCAAAAGTTATACTCACAGGATAGAAATTGTTGCCACCGTGTTTCCTCAAAGAGGGCATATAGGCAGGGAAGAAATCTTGCTAGATATTTTGAGTAATGCCCTTAACGGGGATGAACAGTAATGGATTATTACTTCTGAGTTAGAACACAAGGAAGAGTCGATCATTGTGTTCGAAAACACAACAATGGCATAGGGCAATTAAAGTAGAGGATGTGGTACGGCCGACAAGAAGAAAATTTATATATATATGTCGGGTAAAACGGAACCATACTTAACTTTCTACACCATATTTTGAGGTGATTCAACAACTTTATCGAATTTTTGTCTTACGTCTGTTGGGCCATAGAAAAATGAACTTTGTATGAGGTTTGTGAAGATGGCTGCTTCGATTAAAATGTGAAGTCATCACATTGCACTCTTTACGTTTTCCCGGTGACCAAGGAAACTGGTTTGTATCATAAGCGGAATACAGAAGCGTATATAATGCTCTTTTAGAACACTTCTTTGCTCGTTTCATGACTGATAGAAGTGTGACAACAACCAACTTGAGTGAATAAAAGGCGTGCATCTATTCTGTTTATTGAACTCATCATGTCGATTTATTCTAGGTGGTGGTGTTTTCTCATACTCATATTCATATATCTGCTATGATAATATATATTTTCACTTGTTTTATTCGATGTATATTTTGAGTAGATTTCTTGTGTGTTAGCACGGTCACATAAATACATTAGAAAGCATATATTCCGATATTAATGTTACCTAATTACATGTAGAATGGCAGCGATCATGAAGTTTATTAGAGGAAATGAGTGGGTTCAATTGAATCCTCTCAAAAAGTTTTCCTCTACTTTTCGAATTCTGCAACAAATAGATGGATGAATTCCCTAGTATATCGCACTGACTAACTTATAGTCAAAATATGAATATTACCATTACTTGATATTTCTCTTACTTCCTATTACATAGTTTTCACTTTTCATACTCAGCTCTACTCTTTACATGGAGATTCTTTTATATTAGCTTAATTAACATTTCAAAATGCGGTCGAATATGGACGATTGTATCTCATATAGGTTGCAGATTTAGGGCTTGATGAAAACACGATGACGTTGACTGCAATATCAAAGAATTACGCGTCAGAGATGCCTTGCCACTTAATGTATCGGATTATCTATGTTATTTCCTTTGAGTTCCGTTCTATGTGCTTGCATTGAGCTCTGTGAATTATGTAGATTGTAGGTAGGATTTTATATATATTATGGATGGATCATGAGACAGGTGATTGAGCTTGTAAGGGTGACGAAAAAATTCAATAAGGCAGCATCAGGAAAACCCGATCGATATGATATGGAGAATCTGTCGACAGAAAAAGACACACATTACAAAGATTGGACACTTGGCAAAGAATTCCAAGATGAAGCACTTGATAGCACTCAACATTATATATATATATATATATATATATATATATTTGTCCCCTGGTGGGCGAAAGATGAGCCGAAGCTATTAACCTTTATGCGACCTTACAACTTTACCTTACAAGTTCCATCGCTGCGATATGAAAGGACAATTATTGATAATGAATACTTTATTGATTAAAGTTAGTTAAAATGAAAGCAAATTTTTCATACCCACTGATAATCCTCATAGATGGTCCCGCGGGATTTACATTGGCAGATTATGGCAAAATCCCTTCTGCGTTCATACATATTCCCCTGGAGAAATTTTCACTCGTAACTTATAAAATCGAGAATGGTAGAATGATAATTCTAGCTTTTATTATGTTTCTGTTGGCAACTTATAAAATCGGTTGTTTAAATCAACGAAATATAAAAGCGCATATTGTGCTATCTTTATTTTTATTTTTTTATTTTTTTGCAAACTGCCGTTTGTAATAAATATTTGCGTTGCACTTATATTCCAATAATTAGTGAAGAAAAAAACTTTTTTTTTTTTCAAAGAGTGATTTAAAAATAGTGAGTAGGAAAGTTTTGACCGAATTTCATCAGTGAAAATTTATTTGCGAATTTCGTAGTCACCCGAAATATGCACACGAAATGCAAGTGGATGTTTAAGCGAATGTCATGTTGATTTGAGTTTTTTTTTTTTTCAGAAAGTGGAAATTACAATTGTGCAATAAATATGCCGATGCGTTGTCTTATCGCTTTACTTCTAACTGTACTGATTATCACTCTCGAGGTACAAGCGAAGACTTTGCCCGACAAATTCCTCGGTACATTCAAACTTGAACGGGATGAAAACTTTGATGATTATCTCAAGGCAAGAGGTGAGTCTTGAATTAATTTATCGATGAATTTTTAAATGCAAAGCAGATATAAAGTGGTTTATATGAAGACGATGGTAGTGAACGATTGAATGAAACTGGAAAATGAACAGAATTTCTTCCGAGAAGTGCTTCTTCTTCTCCATCGTTCGTTAAAAAATCTTCATCCTTCTATTTTAGAGTTGTCCTCTCTCTTAGCAAGCACACCTCGAGACTATATTCGGGTCAGCGGAGATACGTTAGGTTTCCCAAGATGAACTCATTGCAAATATCAGAATCAATGAAAAAAAATATTTCAGGATATGGATGGATCATGAGACAGGTGATTGAGCTTGTAAGGGTGACGAAAAAATTCAATAAGGCAGCATCAGGAAAACCCGATCGATATGATATGGAGAATCTGTCGACAGAAAAAGACACACATTACAAAGATTGGACACTTGGCAAAGAATTCCAAGATGAAGCACTTGATAGCACTCAACATAAGGCAAATTGTCTTCAACTATTCTAGGAATAAATTGAAATATAATTGAATGAGAGAAACTCTGCTTCAAACTAGTCGAGAAATCATCAGCCTCTTTTCAGAATAGACATCAAAAGTGGCGATATATTCTACAACTATATTTATTCCATCTTTTCACATCTCAATATATCTTCATTTGCATTATTTTAAAAGCTTAATAGATTTGTCTTAAACTCAAAAGTTTTCGTTTTCGATACAAACTTCAAAAATTTCATGATCAAATTTGACAGCTAAAAGATGTGAATGAACGAACGTGATGAATTCTAGTTCATTGCAAACGCTCAATAAATGGAAACAATGGCATATAACTCCCATTCTTTCCTACAAGGAAGAATTTTTATTTCTTATATAACAATATCGATACGGTAGAAATATGGTAACTTTAATTTATCAGAAATTTTTCATTTTTCGACCAATCAATTCGAAACTAACGAACATTATTTATGAAAAATTGAGAAATTTGCCTTAAAAATTTTCACCGTTTCATATGTAAGAGTGAGAGAGCTCCTACTAGAAGCAAAAATGTTGAATATTTTCGTTAAAAAAAAAAGAAAAAAAAAAGAACTTTAAATGCAAGCATATTGAGACAACACAATATGCGCCATATTCTTCTAAATTGATCAATCAGTGTTTCTATATTATGAAAAAGCAATGAATGTGAGAAATTAAAGTGTTTTATTTTAAGTGATCTTTCTCTTTGCATAAACTTATAAAACGATTTCTTAAAATAGGTTGGTATAAAATGAAAAAAAAAGCTTTATGCAAGTTTTACTATATTCAAATGCTAAAAAAAAATTCTCTTCAGTAAGATAGATCAACTTAACATAAGGTGAACTACAAAACGTCAGCTCTAATGCTATTTCATGTAGTGTTGAAAATAATACTCTCAAGCACACAACAACTAAAGCAGTGATATTTTGCTGTAGTTTTCACAAATGCCTATATCCTTTCTGAAGGTGTATCGTTGCATCTATAAATTTCTATATAATTCTTTATAGCTAATTGAAGCTATATCAATAGAACAAAACCAAACGCATTACAGTGGAAATAAGCGACAATTCAATATTTTTATTGTGCTTGATGTAAACAATATCGCGTACTTTTTAATTAGAAATTTTTTGAAATTTACATAGTCGATTAAAAAGTAAATATATTTAGAAAATATGAAAACGATTTGCTATGAGTAAATTCTAATGTGAAAAGTTTCTACGATGATCAGTAGTATTACTTCAGTATAAAAACTTATATGCCTATGCGTAAATAAGTTGGATCTTAAGCATTCGCATTCTGATCAAATAGCTTAGTGATTAGACGTTGAGCACATGAGATTTGAACGAATGCAATTTAGATCACATTCGATTTGAAAGATCCAAACACATTGACGGAGAGGCATATTAAAGTCGATGATCCAACCGATGTGGAGACCTATGAATACAGACGTGATGGCGTTTATCTCGTTATGGTTAGTTGACATTTTTCATTGTTTCCATCTTTTCTTAGGTATTTTTTTAGAAAAAAAATAGTGAAAAAAATGCAAGGAAACTAAATAGAAAATGCCATCTATGGAGAGTTAACGCATGTTTGAAAATAGATTCTCTCGAGAAAGACGCTACCGGTTATTCATCCCAACAAATCCCATAATGGATAGTTGAGATAGCAGAAAAGAAATGAAACGAATTTGAAGTTAGGCGATGAAATATACTATCGTGTTATACCTAAAGTTCAATTTAAGTTGACCTGATTTTCATAAATTTTAAGGTAATAGCTACTTGTTTTATAGATCATTTTTTAAAATTTACATAAATAATATGCTAAGAATGAGAGATTACTTTGAGTGTATGTGTGACATTAAGTGTTTCATTTATCTCTTTACAACAAATAGACAATTGATTTTTGCAGAAATTGTCATGGCATGGCGTAACTGCATATCGTTATTATAAGAAACAATGATCGAATTATTCGACAAACAAATCTCATTGTTTTTTTTAAAACTATTAAAAGAATTATTAAAACAAACTTAAATTGATTATGCAAATTTCTTCGTTGCAATCATCCGTCTATTGTTGGAAATTACAGCAATAAATTCATTTCTAGAGTGTTTTTGTTCTCTTTTGTCACAAAGTGCATTACCATCTCTATTAAAGACGACGAAAGAGCGTGATCTTTCAAAGAATTAATCAGTTAGCTAGCTTCTGGGTGGTCATTATAGCGTCTCATAGCCATGAAAGATTGTATATCCATAATTGGTTGACAATTATGGCTATGTGTAGGCCGACTACAGTCTCGGCTATGTTCTTCATTCAGGCAACTAGAACAATTGCGTCTCGACGATGAAACGATATTTAACAACAACTTAAAGCAGGCATTATCGAACACACTCTTTGCCGTGCAAGTGGCCTTCTCGTGCTGCGTCCCTCATCAAGCTTCGAAATAGATTTATTTGAGCCGATTGAAGAAATCAATAGAATACATAAGTAGAAATGTTTAGAGTAGGTAATGTGTCAGCTCATATTTTGGGTCATGAATATTTAAAGCTATTATTTCATCGCAATTATGCAGAGTAACGTTATAGAGATGAGTATCTCTTCGATTAATACATAACTAATCAGCGAGCGCAACACATTTCGCTGTTTACTGCATGAATGGGACGCAAATGTCAACTATACTGAGAGTGAATAGGCATTAGCTTATATCGAAATATTCCTCATCACTCTTTTTTATTTATTTTAAAGAAAATTTATAAGTGTTATTGTTGCTTCCCTTTGATAGAACGTTCATTTTCGCATTTTATTTAAAGTTGCTTTGTTAATTCCTAGCAATTAGCGTTCTCTTAATAATCATTCTTTAGCATTAGCCATCATCTTTAAGTAAATCACTATCCTTAATATTTGCTAGATAAAATTACATTCGTTTTTTTTGCACATACACGACACATTTTCTCTCATAAAAACGAAATTATTTTCACACTTTTGAGACATTAACAAATCTTATTGCTATGTAGCCTTCTATTTCTCAACCTCCACAAGTAGCACCTACTCTCACCATCTCCTTCGCCTCTCTCCTATTGAAAAGCTTCCGGAAATTTATAACCTGGAAAGATTTGTTTATGATTATGAAGTAATTAATGAGCCGTGAAACAATGATTGAATGAAATGCGTTGAGTAATCGGTTTGAAGGCGATCTTTTAATAAGAATGTGCGAGGGGGGTAGCAATGTGAGATGGTATTTCTGGGCCAATTGAGTCTTTAGGTCAAGGTTGCACAACGTTCACTTTTCGATTCTAACGTTGCGTTTGCAATCGATGTTATTCACTTTAAAGTTTTTCGTTTTCGCAATATTCCATTTTCAAAGCGTCATCGTATTTCCCATTGCTTTTAAATCCATTTATAGCCACCTACCCGCAACTATCTATTGTCACTGATTTTTTATGCATTTTTGCACTTTTTTTTTTGCATTTTTTCTTTTTTTTTGCAAAGTTAGTTATCATAATTTTCATATCTATATGTTTGTATATATGTGCATAGATCTGTTTCTGTGTTAGTTTCAACTCGGGAATCAATGAAAATCAGCTGCAAAATTTATTGAATTTAGCCAACATTAAGAGCCATATTTTTTTGAGCTCCATTGGGTTATTTCGTCGAATAAAACACGGAACTATTTTAGCTATTTTTGTTAAATTTTGTGCTGATTCAACAATTTGATCGAAATTCCGTCTTACATCAACCGGGTCATAGAAAAACACTTGTAGAATTCATATTTTATTGAATACTACCGTGCATTAAATAATATTCATATTTTCTTTGCATGTAAAACTGCTCCAACAATTTTATTAGATATTATGTTGATATTTTGTGTCGCTTAATTCGACGTATATTTCTAATTTTGTGCACTAACAATGTCTTAGAAATTCAAATTCAAACATATCGAACTCAACACTGCTGCATTCTGATGTTGCCTAATTATTGTAATTAGTCGGTTTGATTGAATTCCCTCAAATAAACGCTTACCTCTACCTTTCTAATTCTACATGATATCGACGAACAAATTCTAGAATATATGGCATTAACTAAGCAATAGTCAAAACATGAATTTGGCGATAATTATTTCCGATTACACATTTCAAACTCAGCTATATATATATATATATATATATATATATATGTTTAAAGTAGTTTTTTAAATGTGGCTAAAAGTGAGCAGTTATACTTGAAGCATGTTGCACAATTAAAGCTTAATAAAGTACACGATAAGTTGACCACAAAGCCATTTATCAAAGCCATTTATTGCATCATATCGCTTTTGTTATTTGTTTTTAATTCTATTCCATATGCATATAGGCACTCGTTTTTTTATATTGGTGGTGGGTTTTCTTCTTTGAATCAATGACTTTTACTGCTTCACTTGCATAATTATTAGTTCCTATGCAAAGCATTTCAGTAGATTCTCTCAATTACCAAAAGAACTTTACCTATCAATCATTTAAAGAATTCGTTGAAATAAATCCTAATGAGAATGAGAATCGAATACTTCCGCAATGGATTGATTCAAATTAGAAAAGAGGAAATACATTCATCTCAAGTAAATTAAACTTAGTTTCATGAGCTAAATTATCAACAAATAAAAGCAATCCCTTCAAATACAATAGCCCATAGGATCATATATCATGAACACTCCTAGTATTTATTGCAAATACTTTTATTTGATATTTTCCATAAAAAAATTCATAAATTTTTTGTTGATCAAAATTCCCACAAATTCTATTCAATTTAACTCTTCGCAATGACCTAAATTCCATTTCTTAACGTGAAAAATCATTCGTTTTACTGTAACGGTAGCGAACGCAATGATGCCGTTTATTCGAGCACAATTTACAATAGTGGAAAAAAGAAAAAAAAAGAAACTCCTGAAATGAGGTCAAAATACCGACCAAACAAAAAATTCAAGTACAAAACGCTCAAAGATGTACCATTTCAATCGAATTGTCATCACTTGAAGTTGGCGATAGAAATTTCATCCGTACAACTGAAATGTGCATATTTCATTCGTATTCCCTCTAGAGTATAATAGTGTTTTGAAAATTTTCCCCACTCAACAAGTTAAATAGTTTTTTTTTCGAAATTTCTACTTTGCCAATATTCATTTGTAATATCAACGTAGATATCATCTTATATTCACTGGATCTTTCTTGTGATATATCAATTTGCTTCTCTTTATTATGTGTGAAAGTTCAATTTTAACGTTTAATTTTATTTATGTCTGTTCTTTGATGACTATAGTTTTTGAGAGGAAAAAAGATCACCTATTTGTGCAGGGAAGGTGAGAAGAGATAGCTGACTAAAGCTTCTTTAAAATAAAAAAACAACTCAAAAATGGACATAATATTCCCAGAATTTGCAGTATATTTGTGTTTTCAGCCCAATTTTATGACAATTGTTATTCCTCGCAGATATTTTCGAGGAATTAGCTAATATGCATTGTTGCAAAATCACATCCGTATAAAATTTTAATTTTCAATTGCAACACGTAAAATCAAAGGTGGTAGTGTTATGCATCTAAGCAAAATCACTCAAGACTCTTAAAGCTCTTTTGCATAAAAATCCAAGTATAATATGATGATAGATATTATATTGACTTCTCGCTCTTATATTAAGGCGTGAAGCGCATCATAGAAATAAATGTGCTTTTAATGAATATAAGGAGTTGCTTACGTATGTAAAAATAAACGCATAAAGTTGACTTAGTATATCCTCCCGCTAGCTTTTGCATATTGCATATTTTAAATTTTCCAACTGCTGAAATTTTTACGCTGTATTTTTGTACTTTCTATTTCGAATTTCTCTATGCAATCTATTTGCTAGCCATTGGTTCAGTGTGTAGGTTTTTCCTTCTCGTTCATTGCTTTTATAAATCTCCCGTATATTTCTCACATATATTTGTGTATGTTTTCATTGCATGGAACGTCGAACAGATAATAAAATGAATAAATAAATAAATAAGTAAATAAATAAGTATAAATAAATAAATAAATAAATAAATAAATGAATAAATTAATTAATTAATAAATAAATAAATAAATATGTAAATAAAGAAAAACTTACATAAACAGTCCATGCATATATCGTGACGATTTGCCCACAGACAAACGATGAAGGAGTGTTGTATTTGCTTGCAGATGTCAGGAACATTGTACATAGTTGTTACTGCTTTATTGTTATGCGTTGGAGCGAAAAGATTACCCGACAAATTCCTTGGTAGATTCAAATTGGAAAAATCGATTAATCTTGATGAATATCTCGCAGCAAGAGGTTTGATTTATCCTCATTTCCTTTCATATTGAAAATTATATTTTTTTTCGATGAATGAAATAATCGAAGATTGCCTTTTATTTCATGGATTTTTTAATCCGTCCTCATTAGCTTTCATAATCAAACAATTCAGGTATAAACATAAGAATGTTTATAATGTACCGTATTCGATTCGTTTCAAAATAGGATGTAGTACATAAATTTTTTTCGATTCCAAATTATTTATATCGCATTACGCTTCCTTTTTAAATGGATATGTTACGGTTATGCCGTACTATATTACGCTGCACTGTACCGTATTACAACACACCTTAGAATACTGTACTATAGTATTGTAGAGTATACTACGTTCCATCGCATACATTTAAAAAAACCATTTTTCACAGAATGTGATGCTTGGATTTTATTACTACAAAAATGTTTGCAATATACTTCTTTTTTTATAAGCAATATTTTATTGAAAATAACGCAACTTACAGCTTGGAAATACTCAAAATAAATCATTTTCTTGGCTAATCACCTATGAAGAATGCTGAGAAAATATGAGAAACGAAAAGATTGCTGAAATAAAAAAAAAAGAAAAACAAAACTACTTATAGGTTATCGCTGGCTTACAAGACGTTTAATTATGTTGGCTAGTGTTACGAAGATCATTAAGAAAGCGGCATCCGGTTTACCACTTCGATATGATATGGATACGTTGACGTGGAAAAAAAATATCTTCTACAGAGATTTTGTTTTGGGAAGACAATTCGATAGTGAAGAATTAGAAGATGGATTATTCAAGGTTTTTTTTTATTGTTTGAAAAATTTTTCTTTTGCAAATTAACTACGAATCAGCTTTCAATTTTCTAATTGCAAATCATCAAAACATTTTTCTTATTGCTATTACTTTTGAAGTAGAAATTTTCTTGAAATGAATAACAGCCAAAAAATCAAATGCTCTATAGGTCTAACATATATAACATATAGCCTAAGCTGTTTTTTTTTTGCTGCGTATTAAAAAAATTGAGATATTATTCAAATTAAGCGTATTTACTTTAGAATCTAATGATGATCGATCCACATTTGAAATATGCGATATTAAATGAATAGTACGTTAACGTGAGATCAAAGGTTATCAGCTGGAAGATCAAATGATTTATTATCATTTAACAATCACAATTATTATTTGCTTCGCATAATTTTTAAAATGACAAGAAAAGATTTTTTTATGACGGTGGATTTTCCATTTTTTTTGATGTGAAACACTTTTGTAAAATCAAATGCGTAAAATACTAAAACGCTAAAATCAGTTTTCTTTCTGCTGCGAATATTTTATTTTTTTCAATTTATAACAAAAAATATTGGCATAATTGGCGCTCGTTGAATTGCAACATATAAAAATCTTAAAGAAACAAAAGACTCATAATTACATGAAATAAAACAATCTATTTGATTATCGATGAATTTTAGGTGAAAATAGATTTGAAGAATGGGACTGATATAATGATTGAGAATATTATTCGTATCGACGATCCAGATGATGATGAGACGTTTGAATATAGTCGAGAAGGTGACTATCTTGTGATGGTAAGTTGGTCGGCTATGAATTTATTCCATTAAAAATTGTCGTTGAAATTGAGCATTATAGAGAAAAATATTTTTAATGGGTGTTATTGATGGAAATTTTCGAGTGAATATGATAACACGATTCCGAAATGCAAATAGAATTTTTTTTTGTTTATGCAAATTTATAGGACCATTGTTTATGCAAATTTATAGCAGCATGAGCAGTTATTGATGTCAGTTCATCTAACTAGCATAGGAGGGTTTGTAGAATAAAGATATAACAAAACGATACGGTAATTATTGCTTTCCGTTAGTTTCTTATAAGTTTACGGTCCTATGCTGTTATAAAGATAAGTGCTTACATTGATAGAGTAACGATCGGAACCATACCCAACCAGCAGGGCAGCATAATCCACCAAAACGATCAACAATATTTGCATATATTCAGATGTGCTATCATCGTTTGAAAACATTTATGTAGTTGGTTTATATTGTTATCGATGATGCTGCAAAATTAGCAGCTAAACAAACTAGAAAATCCACAGTCGCACAAGCCTTTAGTAAATGATTTTCTATGGTGATATCGTGCTAAGACATAAAAATCTATGTAATCAAATTTTAAATATGCATATATTCAGTGAGTTTGAACGCAAAAACTATTAAATAGACAAACAAGAATTATCTAATTAAAGATAAATTTCAGCGAACCAATTGGAAAGGTGTACACGCTGAAGGATATTATAAAAAAATTTGAAAGCCTCATAGACTTGGAGAACTGCCGATACGTGGGGATTGCTAAGTGGTCAAAAGGATATCGCTGATAGCTAAAGTATATTTACTTTTTGAGAGGGTTCTTCCTCGCTTCCAATTCAATTGGTTTTTTTTTGAGGGAGAGAGAGAGAATGTGTGTATGTATATTATCCTGGCAGATTTTAATTTCTTGTATGATTCGAATTTATAGACTGTGATATCAGGTTACCATCGTAAAAATCCAGGCAGCACGTAAATCCGGAACTGCGAGAACACAATCGTAATGCTTGATTGTAATGGAGCAATAACTTAGCAAGAGTAGTGCAGTTTTTTTTCAACTTTTAGGGAATACCATTGCATTTGAGTATTCCGAGCAATTCTTTTCCTATAATCACCCTCATTGTTAAGTACAACTTTCGCATATGGACTCTTTTAAGTGTAAAGTTTTAAAGAAAAAAACTTAAAGCAAATAAAGCTAAATGTTTTATATTGGTATGTTGAGATATTGGTAAGCGTTGAGTAGGTTTTTAGAATTTTCTGAATCTAATTGTCTGTCTTCCATACAAAACGAAGCCTCAAGTTTTTCCTCTTTTAAGCTTTAATTAATGCATCATTAACTATTCATCGTATTATTGTATTCGTTTCCATATATAGTCCACCTTTAAGCAACACTTCATCTTGGCCATCATCCTTAGACTTTCATATTATTTTTTTAAAGAAAAATGTGCAGAGTTCGTTTAAATTCTCAACTCTTAACTACATGAATGAAAAATTACGCAAAGCCCAACCATTAAGATAAATAAAGATCTTTCTAATATATTCGTCATCATTTCGTTAAATAAATTAATATTAAAAATGATATTAAAAATTGGTCCAAATAGTTTGCAGTTTCTCGGTGTTGAGGATATCACATGTGAAACATCAAATTCACTAGTATAATAAACATTGAGATTATATGCGCATAACAATTCTCTTTATTAGAGACGTCCATTGCTGTTAGATTTAACTCTTTTAAACAGAAAAATTTTTTCTAAATTTTTTTTTTTTGATCGCATCGGTGAAAGAAAAAAAAAGTTAAGAAACGATAATTAAACTTTTCATAGTATTTCACTGACGTAGCCAAAAAAAAGAACATAAAAAACAGCGTCTATGAAATATTCGATAAAAATTGAGGATAAATGAAAAAAATTGTGACCATCAATAACAAAAAAAAAGAGGAAAATACAACCGTATATCGAATCGAAACAAGTGCAAACATCTCTCATAAAATACTGCTCAATAAGAAATCTCTTCAACAATCATAAATGTTAACAATTAAACTGTATATTCGCTTCATTTGGAACTAAATTCAACGTTGAAATCTATAGAAATTTCTTTTACACTAGAAAATCTTGGCGAAAATTGCAAAAAAATTACGAATTATCAGCGATGGAGTATATGAAAAAATCGAAAAAACACATCAAAGGAACCAAAACCGCATATGTTTTTCTAATTCCAATCAATCAAATCAACCTAACAAAACGACCCGAAAATGAACATCAGTACATTCTCGCAAGCAATCAACCCATAATAGAAATCTTGAAAACAAAAATATTTTTGAATGGCATCAAACCTATATTTGAAGAGATTTGAATGTCAAATTTCATGCTATCTTTAAGTATTAATTAATTACGAAGGTACTCAGGTGATGGACACCTACTCTAGTCATAGTATTCTTTTTTTGCAACCTTATACTGCTAGATGGTCAAGGAGATATAATATCACGCATGGTCAAAAAACGGGAAACAAAACTGGCCATCAGAGCAATTAAACCCTCATAAATAACAATCAATTGAACAACTTTTTTAAATTATATGAGACAAAATATTCAAAAAAATAAGAGAGATAATCCTCGTCTTGTTCTGTTAATAAGAGTTCTGCAAATAAAAGTACAATCTAAGGAAAACATTAAAAAGAAACGAGTAAATAGAACAGTTTAACAAAAGCTGAAGATAGCAACTGATGCGAACAGCACTCAAGATCAACATCACAATACTGGCACACCGATGAAAAAATTACAATTTTGAAAATTTCAAAAATTATCTCACAAAAAAAAAACAACCTTTAGGATAGTGCAATTTAAGAAGTTTGAATATCTTCATTGCAAGCTCGAGCATATCAAAAGAACGCTTGAGCTCATCTTTCATTCAATTAAATAAGTGCAATATTTGTGTTTGCGTCGAATAATCGAACGTTAGACGAATAAGGGATATCATCGAAAATTATCAGTAAATAAGTGCAGTTTTATAGGTGAAAACTTGGATAATGAATATAACCTTTCTAATAAACTTATAAATTTTGGCTTAAATAAAATAGCTAGCATATTTCATGAACAGGAATCAGCAAGCTTTTTTAAGCAATCTTACTTTGGATGAAATATTATTCGAAGAAATACCACATTTACTCAACGAATCTCCTTGCCACTACTTAAACTCATATACTCGTATTAATTTGCAAGTATTTTAAATATACCAGAAATACTACAATTACCTATGCGAAATTTACATAAAAAATGGGCTTTTCAAAACAAACAGCAACAGAGGTAAGTAAGTATTTTGAAATGCAAATATAAGAGAGTTAGTTGACTATAAAAAGATTAACAGCAGCTATTCAACTGAATTGCCGATCGGATGACAATATTGTACTTATGCTTTCATGAAGGAAAATTTTAAAGAAAAGAAAAATATGGGCTTTTATAACGGAAATACATGAATACGATATTGTCTTTCGCGTACTACTTTGGAAAAGTGCTGCAGAAAAATGTACAGAATTTACTTTAAAGCGCTTTCAAGTTGTTTTTGCTCGCAGCACACTTCTTCGACAGGGTTGCGCTATAAAGGAAAAAAGGAACACTGAGAAGAGTATAGCTGAATCAGTCTGCACTTTCATAGCATTAAGATTGGTGTATTTTATGGTGCTTTGATGCAATTTTTATCAAGAAATAATACTTGCAAATGGAAATGACTGAAAAGGAACCATCCAATATCGGCTATCTCATCAAAAATATGGGCTGATATTTTATGAAGCTGAATCCCTTCACTTAGAGACTGGATGTGGCAACAACATTCAAATAACTCGCATTAACCTGGATCATGTCATCGCAAGCTGAACAGTCATACGACCACTTCGTCTGGGATCGATCTGGCACTAAGTTTTAACAATTAGGCCCTTCAGTCCTTTAACGAACATGCCCAACATATATGACCATAACAGCTCGTCATACAAGAGAATCGTATATTTCTTGAAAATATGAACGCCGTCCTTCACTTGTGGACCGCACAACATATGAGAAGAACTCTCGACGCTTAGAGTCGATGAAGGGTAAACGTAGCGAATGCTTATTTCTCTTTAAAATACCTGTAATTGAAGGGCGCAGGATATTCATAAATTTAAGCAAAAATCACTCAAAACAGTTGTAATCCACTTAAACTTTTTCCAATTTTCACCTCAAACAATAAAAAAAATCTTCGAAAAAAAGTGCGTAAGATAACGTAACGTTATTCACGCATATCAAATAATCATGCGCTCAATGTAGAAGGAAATGCATTAAGAAAAAAGTTTTTAAATAGCGGCAATATTGAAAAACCAATGCAGTATAAAAACATATACGTTTGTACTCATGAAGACAGCAAAAAATGATTGTGGAAATTTTTTCTCTTTTTTGAATTTCAATTAAAAAATGGTATATTCAAAAGAACTCCACTGACAGATTATATTGCCACAACGAAAAAATGACTGCTATCTAACTCTTTTCTCGCAAAATCCCTCCCCCTCTCTCTCTCTTTTTCAGCAAGCAAATTGAGAATCTATGGATTGACACAAATTTAGATCAGAATATACACACAATACTGTAGAGGATTAGTGGCAAGCATCAGTGGCGAACGTATCGAGATGATCGGCTTGCGGATTGAGACATTTAAGGACGGCGAATAGCCAATGACCAAATGCGGCACCAACCACCACCGCGGCAGTGAGCCATGAATTGTATGTCATCACGATCAACATTAGCCAATACGCCAATACCAATTGTATCAAATAGAGTAATGCCTGTAAAAGCAACTTTCCAAATTATAAATAATCCACCTTTTCTTTTTGAGGAAGGGGAAATCTCCATTAGCCCCCCCCCCCTCCCTTCATTCCACCAGTGACGTCATGACAACCAAATTTCTATCACACAAGATTTAAATATTCCCTCAACATTGTAACATCAACTCTTCTACGATGTATTGGAATGGATAGGGATCTCGATTTAAGGAAATGAAACATAGATGATTCCTTACTCACTTCATTACTGGAAATAGATTCAGATCTAAAATAATGAAATAAAAAAATTAAATACGGTATAATCTTGGGTATTTCTATCTTCTTTCCACTCTCAAAAATTGATGCATACACCACCATGCATTCATTGTTGCTTTATCTCTTTTGTTTAGGCTTTACTCCACTCCGCCCCTCCCTCCTCCCCAATTTAATACCCTCTCTGCTTATGTAAAAAAAGATAATGCAATACTACTGAGGGTCAGACGGCACACTACTTTACCACCAATCGGAGAAAACATTAAGCTCCAGTTTTTGTTTTGTTTGTGAATCATGCTAGCTCTATTCACCTACAACTGGCTGACAATCCAGTGGTAAAACGATAATCTCGATAATAGCTCTCTCAGAAACAACCTCACCTAAATGAACTTCACATTTTATACGACTAGTATTAATTATTCGAGTCCCTCCACAAAATTCAAGTTCCTGAACTTCGAGGGCATAGGAAACCCCCTCTCCCCAAGTTGAACATCTCTGCATGAAACTTTTTCGACGGCCAATATTTCTTGTGACTATATGATCACATTGAGTGATCTATGCATTGTGAACAAAAAAAAAGATTAAACTCCAACATCAAAACATCTATGCAAAATTTTCCGCAATCGATCCACAATTTGTGCAATCATAAATTGAGAACACTTATAATCCGTTTCTTTCCATTTCTGTCAGCCATACGCATAATCCAAAAGGTTGTGACTTTAACAGACTTGGTGCTTTCGTAAGAAGTAAGACGGCGGAAATGTCCTCTGAGCAATAGATATAAGCAATCTCAGAAGAAAATAGGAATTAGTATAAAAAAGTATTATCAAAGAGATCTGATAGTTGTTCAAAATGTTATCTAGTGAATTGAAAATAATGGTTTTAACTGGTACTAAAAGATAATAAAATAAAAAAATTTACTCAACCTGGACGATTCTCATCGGTGCAAGAGGTGAAGCCCCATCCAGAAACGTTACTCTGGAAATTGTTACTTTAGGGTATCGCCCACACATGTCGCTAAACCACTTCCACATCGAAGTGTCAGTGGAATTACGCAATCAAAACAAACGCACTTAAAACAACTACATAATCATCA
This sequence comes from Baylisascaris schroederi, assembly GCA_006503575.1. NCBI lineage: Eukaryota > Metazoa > Nematoda > Chromadorea > Rhabditida > Ascarididae > Baylisascaris > Baylisascaris schroederi. Next base: position 716,829 of record QEWY01001444.1, on the reverse strand, counting down.
GCAACTATCTAATAGTATAGTGCCCCCTGAGCAATCCTTTTTCTTCTTCTCATCCTCATCCCACTACTTTATGCAGCATTACAAATTCAATTGTGGAAAGAGGAAATGCCCAACCAATCAATCGAACGGTGAGATTTCTAAAGTTCATAGGGTAACTAAAACATTATGGCCGTAATCTCATAGCAATTATTTCAAAGCAAAACACCTGAGGTGAAGGTGGAAATGTGTTCAAACTGAATATATTTGGAGGTTAACCTTCCTATCCTTAAAGTGAGACTATAACCCGAGCTAGAAAAATCTTGACCGATCCTGATCGACCATCAAAACTAAACTGCTTATGAACTGCGCATGAGCAACCATATGATAGGAAATCGGTGCAAACCTAATAAATCATCTCTCTATGATAAATACAAAAAGAAATGGCACGCTGGACAGCCAAACTAGACACTCCACTCCTCTCGGAAAGAACTACAGTATCATCTATAAACTCCATGACATTCAAAAAACGTTAGAGAATTTTTATAGTACGCTAGCCTTCATTAATAAAGAAATGAATTTCGAAGAGAATAGAAAATAAAATATTTCCAAAATTTGAGAAGTCGCAATATTATTTCAAAAAGAGGCTCACTCACCCTGAGGAGTCACAATTCACTTTTGGGGGCGGTGTTGTCGTCGGCGCATATATGTCACCTCCATTTGAAGGTGCATCTTCCAGAAGACCTTTTTGTACATCATAACGTTTCGATTGAGAGCATTGTGGAGTGGGAGCTCCCATTGACATTTGTAAATAGACGCGAAACCACTTTATACCCTCATATAACGATGCCATCACGAAGATAACCAAACATGACAACAATAAACCTGAACTAACTTATGAAATTAAACCAACAATAAACCTCAACCACCTTATGAAATAGAACCGTTTAGGAACATTACAACTGTTGTGTCATATCAGAATCCCTCCTGGAGCCCTTAGAACAGTAAGCATTGTTAACGCTATATAGCGAATGAAGTCACTCATACAAATGCGCAACTTTTGCAGTAATTAATAAAAAGCTTCCACAAAACATCTCGTATTATTAAAGTAAGCATTAGGAAAATTTAATAGAAATTAATGCTCTATTTACAAAAAATAATAATGACTTTATTTAGCAAGAAATTTACTTGCTTTACCTGCTATAGTACTTACTATCTTATAACTTATTATTGAAAAATTTAGTAAATTAAGTTTCAAAAGAGTGCAAAATCGCAAATAATCAAAAAAAAATGCATCTGTTTTCACATTTTTAGAGCAAAAACGATGGACTTATTAGCAAAATTGAAGTACAATTGTTAGAAACTCAACATTAAATATCAATCCTTTCTTTAGAAGTCAATGTGGTTCACATAAAATATGCAGTATCTAATTTGCGCCCTAATTTGTGTGCCCTTAACAATCCAAATTCATTCAAACCCCCTTTATATTGCATATATTAATTTCTTAATTCTGTTGCTTGAAAATCGTGAAATAACACTTGAGGCCATTTTGTGCCCTATCATGGTAAATCATAGTGGCAACTTTCGCATGTTTACATGGTTATTTCAGAGCATTTTTAATGTAATGTATGAGGAAAAGATAATAATATATAAGTTGGAAAATGCAGATAAAATTAACAAACCAGAGAAAGAATTAATACGCCAAAAATCGAAGAGTATCACTTCATTATAGCCTCCATGGAACCACATTTTCATCATATGATGTCCAGCCATACCAGAGTCGGTCTCCATAGTCGATCCACTGCTCATACCATCATTCATTGTCATCTGATGTCCCATTAATGCATGATCATGACCGATATGTGAGGCATGCATATGTGTTCTATGTGCTGAATGATCCACTGAAATAAATACGAATATTAATTAAGAGGTGTGTAAACTTTCATTGATATCATTCTACCCAGCAGATAATATGTTTCCATACTCTGTTAACCCTTAAAGAGAAGCATTTCCCCCACCAATTTATGCACTAATGGACGAGGATGCAGAATTCGGCTCTTTACATACACGAAGCCATGATAGCATCGATTTGTGCACGTGAACGATGTACTTTGTATGGATGGTATAGGTGTGCTAGGCCATATGTTATCAAATACTATGGGCATATGACTGACCATTGCTGACAATTCCGTACACATGGATCGCAGCAAAGTGAAAACAACCATCTCTCTTCTTATCATAATCAATATTTGTAAACATCTTCTCAATAAGAAGAAAGCTTATTTAACAATGACCAAAATCCTCCACCCCGCCCCGCGATGAATTTAAGAAAATTTGCATCCGAAAATTTTGATAAAATCTGCAGCTTAGAATTTCAGGAATAATTGTGACTTAGAATTTTTGGAAAATTCGAGGCTCACTGTTTCTGGTGTTGGTGAACTGTCAGGAATCACCTTTTGTGTACGTGAAATTTAAGTGATAAAACTGCCTGAAATGGTCGTATTTAAACGAGCTGTAAATGATGATCTTGTTATTCGATGGTGTCGAAAATTTTGTGCTCTTTCGAGATTTTCAGCAAAAATTCTTGAAATTTCAGTCTTTCCCCACTGTTCGCCTACCGTTCGATAGTGGCTCACTTCCCAAAAATTGCGTAACCTACGGCAATCTACCTATCCCACTATTAGTTGGGTAAAGTTGAAGAGTTGCTAATTTATAAGTTGAACATGAAGAATGATACAACACATTATGCAGAGAGAATCACACATTAATAAGCTACAATAAGCTAAATTCTTACTTAAATCCTTATCTTCTTCAAATCGATTTCAACAGTCCTCAAAAGCTTTCAGTCTATTCTTCAATCGTTTCTTATTTTGCGAAAGAAAAGGCTGAACACCGTGTTCGATGGTTTCGCTTCATCATATCATTCAAAATAATCAGTGCACTTCAGTGATCATTTGAAATCGACTTACCAATTTTGGTGGCTATTTCATCGGGTGATTTTGTGAGATCATTGAGGAAATTATTGATATCAGATAGGAAATTCGATTTTGAAAGAGTCGATATTGCCTCGGAAATGTTGCCTATGAGAGTATCGTTCGCTGTGGTGGGCGAATTGTGCACCATTGAATGATCGTGATGCGACATTCGGAGATGAGCTCCTTGGCTTATCCCACTGCTGAAAGAATCATATTTATTGTCACTTTCTTAATTATTGCTTTAATTCTAATCGAATACGACGTGACAGGCAAACAACGATGGAAGCGATTGGCTTAGAGCTCGATCAAATAGCTTAACGAACTACTATAGGAGTTCATTTTCAGTGATGTCTAAACGAGTTGAATATTGTCACATAACAGTAATACTGTACGATACAGTAAGATGGTGAATAAATGTAATATACTGGATATAATTATGACAGAATGCAAGTCAGAAAAGTCGGGTCAAGCGTAAAAAATTGATTAATGCCGAATTAAATATCGACGGCAATATGAAGACGCCGTCTGTAGTAGATCTCTTGCACGTGCAACGAGAAGCAGTCGTATCAAAATCTACAAAACTGATAGATATTAACGACTTAAACCATCTTCGAATTGACGCCAACAAATAGCAGAACACAATTTTCAGTTGGTTCACACCGGAAAAAGATTTCATTTGAGGCGGTAAATAAGCAATAATGCAGTAAAACAGAGAAACTATGATTGCTCAATCATCACAGAAGTGATACCATTGTAGCACCATCAACGACAATCTTATCACCTTTGAAGAAACTTCAGAAGCGATGAATTCATAAAAAAAAGAATTAAATTAATAAACAGACGAGGACAACTTCAAAGAAGCTAATAAACAGCGATGCGGAAACAGAATCTCTAGATAGCAACATCTTCATCTAGGAGCGTTTTCAAAAGAAACCCCATCAACATCAATAATATAGAAGATCTCAACCTCAGTAATCTCTATTTGCCATTACCGTAACAAAAAAAAAAACAAAGTAAATAAGCAATAAAGCTCGAAAGACGTCACAGAAATACGCTAAAAGTTCCTATAAGAGAACGGTGAGAAATAAGCGCAGATCACTACAGCGAAAATTCCACATCACTACAAGCAAAGCAACGTTCTGGTTCTGCTATTACGTGGGTGGGCGCTTGAATTATATTGTTAAGGAGTTAACGGCTGTGTTATAACGTAGCCTGAGCTCGAGCTCAAACCTAAGCCTGAACCTCTGCATGTCATCTTTTTGACGCCCCGCACTATTTGAATAGCTTGACCTAGCTAATCGAGATATTTTAAAAACTAATGAAAACATTAGAACATTGAATGCAAGCATATCGCTGAATTCACTCCTTCTAGAGTTTCCCCTCAGCTGTAATGTGTAATTGCAGCCAGTCGGCTGTCATCGGTTATATTGCATTGTTCACTGACAGCAAGTTCAGGCGATCAAGTCATGTTGTGGACCACGATAGCTTTAAGAGAGAATCTCGTTGCGATAAACGCAGTTCTTTTGTCTGTATCATCGAAGGCGCAACTTCAGCTTTTTTACCATCCAACAGCAAAGATATGTCCAGAAAGTGGGGATAAAAGTTGGAAAATGGGTTTTTTGTGTTTGCAAGATGTTATGCAAAAGGTAACTAAAAGGTCAAGAAAAATTGATATATTTTATAGCCCAGTGGGTACCGTTAAGTCACTTAGCATATTTTTGAGAATATTGTCAACACAGCTAAATAAGATAATAGTGACTACCTTATACCCTCACCATCAAAAGATTTCTTCATAAGCCATCTTTGATTTGCTATTTCAAAAGTAATAAAAAAATGACTGGTTCCTTCCCCTTTCATCTTACTTTAAATGGCTCCCACTATACCATATCACTGAACTCATTCTTAAGTCTTATGCATATATTTTCATCACTAAATACATTGTCTATGCTCCTTATTTAAAGGTTAAATAAACAATGCAAGATTAATTTCACGTTAATACATATGGAAACGAAAATTTCGTTGAAGTAATTTTCATATCATCTTACATAATAATCATTTAAATGGAATTTTTTCATAAAAACTTTCCTTCTTCTCATTGATATTTACTGATATTATATTGATAAGAGAAAAATTTTACTAATATTAGTCAAACTTAAAAAAAAACTAGTTCATTGCTCATTTTGCTGTTAAAGTTGTTAACTCCTACCCTCTCACATGTACAACATTCTTCACACAGCTATCCCCCATCACCCCCTTTCCCCGCCCATTCAGTACGTAAGTGATTCGAAACAGATGATCAAAAACCAGTCTTCCACTAGAAATATCGATAGTACTTCGCATAAAAAGTACATTCAACGCAATTGCATCATCTGCGTCGATTTGTCAATATTTCTGTGAACTTATATCACCATTTTTTTCGGGTTTAATCAATAGTTAAAATTTCTTGTTTCATTTCATATCATCTTCTCTATAAATTAGAAAAAAAAAATCTTTTTTGAATTTTCAAATAGCAATTTCGTTTGCTTCCTAATATTTCTAGCTTCGATATAAACATCCTTAACTATTGAAACCGCCGTTACCTAATACCTATATTACCCAAAACGATAAATCGAATAAACTAATATGCCATCTATGAAATTTCGAATTTGAGAAGCAAATCTGGTATAATTTCCCGCTGGCTATACACAATTATTTAGACTCAGGAGAAATATAAAGAAGAAAAAATCAATATCATTCGAAAGATCACAACTTAAATATATTTCATAGATATAAACTTTTACTATTTAAAAAAAACATATCAACGCATTCTATATGCCAAATCAACGCAAAAATAAAAAGAAAAAACATAAAACACAAATTCCATATATGGAAAATCAATGATCGCCTTAATAATGCAAAAAATATCAGTATCTTTTGTCAAACTATCAATGCGCCTCTTTCAAAATTTACTTTTTTTTCCACCTATAATTATTATCAAGTTGAATCCATTATGGACATGAGGTGATTTTTATTCGAAAAAGTTCATCTCTTCAAGAGTAATTCTCCTAATCATTCATAAAGAATTCTATTTGGATGATTTTAGGATAGCAATATTTCTAAAATATTAAACCGATTAGAGGAGATAAATTCGAACTAGAAATAATTTTTTTAAAGCAAAGAAAAAAGGGATAAATCAATGATAAGCACTTCATAATAAACGATCAAAATACGATGAAACGATGAACATTTTTCAATTATATGTAAAATCACAAAGCGATTGGAAAGACACCAAAGTGATAATCTACACAAAAATCTTTCGATTATTTCTACTAAATAAATAAAAAATTAAATGCAAAAAAATGACTTGTTTAAATAAGGAAACGCAAACGATAAAAATAGACATATGAAACCACTAAAACAAAAAGATAAACTATTAAATCATACTGGAATTCCCTATATGAGTCACTTGAAAACGATGAAAAAAAAAGACATTCAATAAATGAATCATTTCCGTTGCAGGAATAAAATAAAAGATAGTAGGAAAAAATAAAACAATAAAATGGAATATGATATACGAAGCTAAGAATTTTTTTTAAAAATATCATATTTATGAATTTGTGAAAATTAAGAACGTGTGAAATTTTCGTAAAGAATCTAAATGTTTATCGCAGAGAAAATTCCCTCAAAATAAAGCTTACCTAGCATTTCAGCAAATACAAATAAAAAACCTATATGAAGGAAAATGATAAACAATTGCATCAATTGGATCGGTTCGATGGTTGCATTCCCCACTCACCGGTTATTTCAACCGATCAATGGTGGACGAGTAATGATGAACAGTTTATAGATCGATGGTTTCATATCTAACGATCGACATTTGATCAGAGTTCAAAAACAAATCAGTGAGACGGAGACGTATTGTTCGATCGCATCTTGCATGATGCTCGAAAACAACCCATTCGAATGCCCACGTTCAATGAGCAAGAATTGCAATTAAATCCGAATAAACAGGAAGAGTTCCAATTACCGGTAAAGAATTTTTACGAAACTTGCTTTAGAAGGGAAGAAAACCATAAAAACTCTGAGAAACTGCTAGAATATTCATTAAATTTTATTATAGCCTCAAAGGAATTTTTCTTGTGCTAACCTCATCGAAAATGCTTCAACAATAAAAAAAAAAACTCAAATAGCAATCGTTAATAATTACATCTCGTATCGAATCGACAATCACAACGAAACCCTCCATCACCTCTTCAAGCAAATATCTAGTTAAATGCCACACTTTCGAATACTTAAGATACATGTGCAGCACTATACACAACGAATGATACACATCGAAAAAAAAAAGAAGAAAAAGCAAAAAAAATAGAGCGAAACAAGTTTTCTCTCAAATAAAACGAGTGCACTATAACCACACTAAAATGAACTACATCAACATCAAAACGAATATCAAATTCATTCCATAATAATCCAACAATTAAATATTCATAAAATCAGAAACATAAAGAAAAAAAAGAGAGAGAAAGTAAAGATTATCACTCACTAAAATAGTTTATATTAAACGATGTTCTACATGCATTCAATAATATTGAATCAATGAAAACAATAACAACTTATAATGAAGTAAGCGTATTGTATTGCTAATTTGAATGTTAGTCACGTCATCTGTTATTGCCTGAATAGTTTTATGATGCTCCATATCAACAATCCCCTTTTCCTCTTTCCATTTCCAATCATTTCAATTTTATCTCTCTTATTGCAATTATATTTCTTAACTGAATAGTTTTCAATTAACTTCTAGTAATAAAATACTAATAGAAATCACTTAATTTAATAGTCTGCTAATCCACTAGAGAATTCATCGAAATCAATGGGCGGATGTTTAGAAATCCAGAATTCACTAACGGCATTTCTCGAATGATCGATGAGGTCATAATATTGTATTAGTGAAGCAAAACTTCGCTTACTGGTATGAATATTTCTTAAAACAATAAAAATGATGAAGAAACTATCATTTAAATTTAAATTAAAAAAAATAGAAGCGGCATGCTAACTAATAGAAAAAAAAATGATTAGTCTAAATAAAAATATAGGAGTAGAAACATTAAAAAAAGACTTCATTACAACATACGATTCAAAAAAAACGACCCTTGATCGATTGTTAAAAGCATATGCATATGAAAGCAATAAACGTAAGTGAACATCATGCTCATCACATTTCCATGCAAAACCAACAACAACATCAACATCAACGTTTAATAGCAAATATTATAAACGATTAATTAAACATTTCCATAAAGAACCCTCTATTAATTTCTTCAACAAAATTTTAGAGATTAGAGAGGCCAATAAAAGAATATCGCCGAAATCAGTACGCTCTTTAATAACGTAAACAATTTTCATTTCGTATATATACCAAAAAAATCGTCTAAATCTCTTTTTGAATCCGGTATTCCATATAAGATTATAATCGCGAATTCGTAGAAATTTCCACTTCAACAATGCAAACTCAAAAACTACTAGAAAAGAGAGCAACTAAATACGAAGCACTCAAATATTCCTGCTTGTGAAAAGTGGATTGGCCTAAAAAACGAATCTCTGTACTTCCCTCACCGATATCACATCAACAGCATTAAAAAATACCCACCGATCGTTATATATATGAAAATAAGACGAAATTGTTTCCCATCTCTTTCATATTCCTCAGTTTTTATATAAATATCTTCAAATGCTAAGAATTTTTAAAACAAGAAAAATTCTGATTTGAAGAAGAGTGTAATCATTTTTGTTCACTTAAACTATATACGGCTGTAACGTTTGAGAAGTTCAAAAAAATACGATTTAAGAATCATTATTTCGACGAACGCTTCGCTGTTAAAGTTCTTAAATTTTCATATTTAAGAAAGAGAGATATTAATAGCTTTAAATAAAACAGTGGTGAAAGATAAGAAATTCCCAGATCCCATTCCATCCATCGAAAACTATAAAAGTGAAATATTTCCAGTAGAAACTCACGTTCCATATTCTACTATCTCAGCCCCAAACAAGCAGAAAAGACGCCCATATGACACTCCATCATTCAAAAAAAAAAAAAAAAAAGAGGAAAGAAGGATGCGAATCAAAGAAAAAGCAAACTTAAATGAATGCAATGCCCTCGTATTTATACTTCCCTTGTAGAGGTTGTTCGTCGAGAAGAATATGTCCTGACTGGAAATCAAATATCGTTACATAAGTTGCCACTGGTAAGCCATCTTTTTCTTCGGATTTCAAAGCCACAATGATTCGATCTTTGGTTTCCGGCATGAATTGGAATGCCGAGAATCCGCGAGGTCCATTCTGTTTGCCCACCTGACGAGCCTCAACATACGAAAAGTCTTCCGATGCAATCAGTAAATAATTCGTTCCTGCAATTGAAACAACCGTTCGCAAATATTTTCTTAACAATTCGCCCAAAAATAAAGGAAATCTCTCTTTGTAGTACACGAATAATAAAAGTAACAGTATTATCACTCAGTAATCTTTTAATATCACTAGATTATCCCAATGTTAAGAATAAGAGAAATTAAATCGAATTGATAACACCACCGATGACTCTCTTCTTATAGTAAAAATTGAATTCCTTCTTTGCTAACAAAAAATCATTCAATTATTTCAATCTTCCTCTGAATCAATAAGACGAACTTCATCCACAATCTTTGCACTAAAAAATCAACATGTGCATCTAACAGTCCGAAATATAAACACAACCTGGCGTCACCAAAGCGCCCACCCAGAGGAATTCATTAAAACAAAAAGCAAAGAAAATTAACTAACCCCTATTCTCATCTTCGGCCTCAGTGTACATCAGTTTGCTAGCCCTTCTCGGCATAAAGAACCACTTCCGATGAAAAGTTGACCACTGTGCTGATTCGTGGATCATATAGCCTGGATAATGTATGTGAATTGCTTCACGAAGTCGTTTATAAGGTTGTTCCCAATTTATATGTCGAACACAACCATCGTTTGTTATACGCTTCAACAAACAATAACATGAATGCTTACTTTGAGTGTTTCATGTATTCCCAACCTTTCATAAAGAAATAATTATTTTTGAGCGATGAAATGATTCAATTTTGCTGAAATTCTGAGAAATAAATTCAGTATTAACGTTGGGCGAATTGTTTACTTCGGGTTTGCGTTTCTGAATGTTTTTCGTATTTCATTGTGAATTCTAGGAAGTAAAACAATTTTTCTTAAAGTTTCGCAACATCCTTGAGTATCTACGAAGGTCCAAAATTTCCCTTGTTTCCGAGACTGGTTACCGATGTCAACTGGAAATTGGCTATGGGTAGCTTCTATTAACTAGGGAGTATCATATTATCACTGCAAATTGATAAGATAACACTCTATCATCATCGAAAAGCAATATATGACCTTTCATATATTTGTAACCAAATAAAAGATAATGAAGCTAACGAACGATATCGCCAATTAACTTACTCTCTGTTGGATTAAACAAACGATTAGCCTAGACACTAACCTTTACCCACATTGGATTTCGATTGACGAAAATGCCCTCTGTAGTTGTCCACTCTTTACCCAAGCCACCTGCCCACAATTCGCCATCCTTTACAGTTAGCCATTCGCCTTTGAATCCTTTTGTTTCGTTTCCTGCACCATCTATCAATAATACCTAAATAAATTCAATCTTGAGATAAATGGAAATATAATTTCGAGAAGCAATTATGATAGAAACTTTTACGACACCACTCAAACGACTAATTAACGCCATAAACCATCAACACGAAATTTTAAATTGAATCGACTGTCTACACAAAAAATATATCACAAAATGCTCGCTTCCCGATTCGATCAGGTGCTAAGTGTTGGCAAAATGTATGAAAATTTCCTCGCATATTAAAATGCTCATAATTATTTCTCAAGATTATACGTCAACTTCAAAGTTAATAGAGGAAATCAACAGTGATCTATATTTTATCTTTCAATTTTGTAGTCTTAGCTTTAGTAGTTGCTACTGTGAAACAACCGCATATGCAAAAGCAATTTATGCATATGTTAGAATGTAACATCAGGAGACATTTTTTTGCTTATTGGAGCTTGTTACGGATCTATTCCAGGCAAGTATCTTTCATGATAATATGGGAACTTTAATTTAGTGAGCAATAAACGTAGATGGTGACAGCTTAAACTCTGATTACTCCTATGTCATCAGATCGATGCAAAAACCATACAAATCCCCTTTACTTCCAAAGTGTTGCCGGGAATTTACAAACATAGGCATACGAAAAGAACTTAAATTAAAATAAACGTTTGGTGGTGCCCGATGCAATTTTGCACTCCATCCCTTGTCAAATCTTTAACGTTTAACTTCTCGGTGAATGCAAATAATCACTATTATAAAGCGGAAATTTCAGAAGAAGTAGACCCATCTCAGGCCTCTAGTATTTTACAAGGATTTCCTTAAGCTGTGAGCTGGTTTATTTGACTTGCTTTGCTCAAAAAGCCGTAATTATAAATGATAAAATTCAGACTATTCAAAAAATAAAAACAACAAACCCAAGGCATAGCCTTATCGCCAACGATTTTGTATAAGATGCCGGTTCTGTCGTCGATCGACAGCAAATTACCATCAAAGATAGCTAGATCCGAAAGTTCCATTGATCTTCCTCCAGCTGCTAGCGAAGAATGCAAAATGATCTTCAAAGAACCTGTTTCATTATGACATCACATTAACCACAACGTGTCCTTTTGATTGCAACTAGTTTTGGATATTCCCCAAAAGGAATGCAAAATCTAAACAGGATTTTCAAATACCTTCTGCGATTGAATACGTTCAAGGTGGTCGCAGCAAAGCGGAAGAGAAAGGCTAAAGGAATGAAGAGCACGTTCTCCATTCTTGCAAACGAAGATACCTATATACCTATAGGGAAATTTCTTGCTTCAACATTAACTAGATTAGAGTGCCTTTTCATCGAAAATTTTAGTCTATTTTGGTCTTAACTTAAAAAAATGTTCCATCTCATCTCATAAACGCAACAAAACTGTTGATAAAAAACTAGTGCACAAAATCATGCCATAACCTCTATCTTCAACAAATCAAATTGGCCATCATATATTTACTTCTAAAAACTCAAAATTTATAAGCATCTCCGTCCAAAAATCACTTGCAATAACAACATGCCTTAATAACCTTCCCGATGATAAAAATTGTCCTTCAAAGGTAGCTTTTTTTAAAATAATTGGTCGTTAAGAGCACACTAAAGGGTGAAGAGAAAGAGGTTACTGAATGAATGAAAAAACAATTGGAACCCGTCTGAAATGCCAATAAGAAACTGTACAGTGCGCAATCGCAGAAGCTTTTTCTACTCTTCACAAACTCAAAAATGCCCTCACCTTTAAGGTTCGACCCATCGATCGAACGACGTGGTTTTTTGAAATTCCGCTAAAACCTCTTCCTCTTCTTATCTCCTTTCTCATTTTAAATGCAAATCCTTCTTTAAAAATTTACAACATATTGGAAAAAATAATGCAATAAATTAAACAAGAAAAATGACGTTAAGAGCTGATTACCTCTTTTCCGTCTTGCCACACAACTGTCGCCTTAGTGAGTTCTTTGTTGATTGTTATAACGCCACGTTTTATATAACTATACCAATCATTTCTCGTTGTATCTTTACTATCATGATCAAGATCTGTTACTACAACTACTTCGTATACACGTGAACCATCGTCCAGCTTGATCACCTTTCCTTCAATCAAAATAATTTACAGTTGCCAATAATAAAATCGTTTTGTTTAAATATATTAAAACCTAAATGAAATGTTCTTCTAATCTTGTTCGAAGAAATATGAATAAAACAAGTGCAATATTAGATTTATTTCATAAAGTTGGCTAATCATACAAGCAGAAAAGAGGAAAAAGGGAGCAGAAGTATTACCGAGTTGTGAAGAGTTATATGGAGAACGATCACATCCAGGTTGTTGCATTTTCAGAGTCAATGCAACGAAGGAGGCAATCAGCATAGTGGTGAGAGCAGTTACAGCGATGAGGGAAGTTGTTGACCATCGACCACCATCAGAGGCACTTAGACGATGAGGTGTGGACGTACGTGAGCTCGATGCACTCGAATTACCCTTCGGCATTGCATACACTTACCTTTAATAGAAGCAGATATTAATATATGCAACATGGAAAGCAAAGGGAACATAAGCATTAAACGATATGAACGTATAACGAACCAATAACAAAACGAGTCGCTTACCAATCAGGCAAATCATATAACCTTAACATGAAGCGCGAATAATCACAACAGGGCCCCATAACTATAAAAGAAAAGAAGCGGAAAAACACGCCAAGAGGAGCTAGCACAATTTACATTCAACAATTTCGTTAATTCTAATAACTGGAATCATTGAACAATGGCAACGAGTAAAATGTGAGCAATACTAAACTCATATTTAACTTAATCAAATCATCAAAAAACCTGCTAGAAATGATTCGTTGCTGTACAATTCGAATCAATGTGCAATGTAAGTTTCATAGATTGCAAAACGCATCCACGTTTTCCGGAGCATTTAATTGACTTATAGTTAGAAATTCTTTATTTCAACGACCCAAAGACAGAAAATAAAAGATATATAGAACACCCTTAACGCAGGTCACAAAATTAAGACAAAAAATTAGCACTGATTTGAAAGGTCGGCACATTTTGCCACATGCGCACGCGTTGAAAAGTGGACACAGCGGGTAGGCGCACGCGTTGTTTACAGCCGACGCAGCGCGTTACTCGTTGAGAAATTAAGAAGATTGGGAATGTTTATAATAAGAGGTTATGTTGAAAACCGATGATAAGCATATTTCAAAGAGCATTAAAAGTTCTATCGGAATCAATCATAGATTGCACTAAGCTAAACTCATTGCTGCATTTAGAGGTTACTTTTGTACGTTTTTTTAAACCTCAAAAACGCGTTGCAGGTCATCATTTTTGTCGTACTAATCTGTTATACATTGGGAAGACTTTATGCTAATGATCAAAGAAACCCACATCCATCTAGCTCAGATTTTTTCCATTTTATTTCCATGTATTTGTCTGTTGAGAAGTTTCACTTCGGAAACCATTAAGGCTAAGTGACGAAATTTCGTGGATATAATGTGGTTTTCAGGATGACCTCCTAAAAGATCTTACCGCAAAGAAATATGGATATCTACTTAAAAATCTCAAGAAATCGCGTGCATTTTCCACCTGTTGGATTATTAATTGAATCGGTATGATCAGAGAAAAGTATATTATTTGCAAGAGATTTGCACAATCAATCCGATCGGTTGAAGTGTAGAGATTTATTTCACTTAAAAAAACCTGTAAAGGTAATCGGCAATATGTGTGGAATGTAAAGTCGTAGATCCTGCTAACTCTTATGGCCATTTCTGCTTATTTTTCTTTAATGAAGCGGTGAGATACTTGTCCTCGGTATGTTTAATCACAAATAATTTAACATTTCATCAATCCGATAAAAAAAAAACAACCAAATATTCCTTTGATTACAACCACACTATATGAAAATAAAATACTATCTAATAATACCGTTACCTTGAAGCAAAAAAAATAAAAATAAAAATAAAAAAATAAATCGATGAAATGAAAGCGCTAAAGAGGAAAATTTCTTTATCAGTGCACTCTAACGTATACACTTTTCTATATATCACCAAAAATAACACATCGATAAAACATTCACAATCACCAATCTCATATTTCTCTTATAAAGTTTATTTGTATCGAACGATGCTAATTATTATGCAAT